>JACCGJ010010044.1:0-19714 GCA_013407085.1 Atriophallophorus winterbourni
AGTGACAACTAAAGAAGGACGTACGAAACGAACCGCTAAAAGATTCCAGATTTATTCACACTATATCGAGCGAATTAAAGTCGTAATGTATCAAATAATCATTCGCAACGCCGTACTGTCTAATTCACCACCTTGGGAAAATGTATATGCGTTGTACGATAGATAACATTATTCGTGGCAAACCCGATAGCGGTTTTTGATTCACACAACAAACTCTCACCGAGGGCAGTCTGAAATCTCTCGATGGTTTCTAATAAATTTTGTTCTTTGAAATATATTGCAACGCCGCCAACTGACCGAGACGATATTCTGTCAGTTCTGATCAAACGGCGCTGAATTTTGCGAGCTGTGGATTGACATGATTTGCTCGAACAACCTTGACAGCACTGTTTATCGGCGGGGATTGTCAACAGATTTGAATGAATTTGCATTTAAGGATAATTTCACGCTGTTAATAGTAAACGAATACCTTTAAGTTTCTGTGGCTCGCTAGATAAATAGATAATATTGCAAAACTATACACGAAATTTCAATAGTACACAGCGACATTCGATTAAACTTTCAAAATTCTGTATCAAAGGGTGGATTTGACTTTCGTTTCGATCAAATTCTCTATAATTGTCTTAAATTACTACATTCATTGATCAGAAAGAATTTTATATCATTTTTTAAACAAAGCTACTAAATCAAAATAGGCAGAATGTTTATAAATTGTGAAGATAGCTCGGATCCTGTGAGTACGCTGGTTACCCAGAAAATGCAACACTCGACCTATTGTCGGACTAAGATTAGGAACTTAAAATATTCCTCTGAAATATCACATATAAAAATAGCTTCCACGCCATTTTGCTATTTAAGGTTCGCAATTGTATAAGCAAACTCATCTTCTACGTATCATTTTGTGGTCTATCAATCAGAACAGCCCGAATTGAGAGATCCGACAATAAAGAAAAAATATTCACTAGTTTGCCGAGACATCGCAAAACTTGATGAATTAAAAACCCTAGTGAGTTTCCTTCAGTTTAGACGCATCAATTTTAAGCATGATACAATAGTAGTCTCGAAAGTTTGACAATGGGATGATCTGTTGAATGCATTGAACGATATTTTGATTATATTAATGCTAATACTTTCATTTAGGTAGCTCAATTGTTTACAAACAAGTCGAGGTCACTAGAATCTGCGATATGTTCACTGATGCGTTCAAGATTCCGGTTGCATTATGTCAGTAGTTTGTTACTGTTGACCCAGCCCGTGTGGTCAGAGAGAACACAACTGTGTGAATCCGCGTCGATGTCTTGAAAATTCCTCTTTCGGTCCAGCAAGATCAAACGAACTGGAGACATTTGTTCCCACCCTACACCCGTGTTCCTTATCAAGTTTTTTGTGTCATAATTTTTCAATGATATTTTTTGTTTGTTCTTCAAATTGGAAATAACATTTAAACTAAATGTTAAATCTGTGAGAGTTTTCTTTCCCGAACATTTTTCCTTTGTTTAGCTGCACTTCGGCTTCCGCATATTTTGATTTGTCCGTTACCCGTGTTTACCGTTATTGGAAAACGGTAATTTTTTGTGCTCTCAACTGAGCTGTTTGACTTCCGTTTATTGGACGCGTTGGGTTTGCATTGAAACCTGTATTCGATTACCGTTGAGGTTTGTTATATTTTGCCTTTTAATCGTCTTTGTCAATATAGTAAAGCGTAAATTGACGTATTGTTCTGATTTGGGATCGATTCGTAAACGCTCGTCACTCCCGGTAGAAGATTCTCGTGGCTCGTAGCAGGCAACTAGTTTCCGTGACAGAAACTATTCCCCAGTGACGATTTGGACGCTACAGTACTCAACGTCAAATTTGTGGACGCAATACAGTACTCAACGTTGGAATTCGATTTGGGCCGTATTTGTCTCAATTGGAGAAAATACAGTACTCAACGTTGGAATTCGATTTGGACCGTATTTGTCTCAATTGGAGAAAATACAGTACTCAACGTTGAATTCGCTGACGTCGAAATGCCTGTTACCCACAGTTTTGTCGAAAAGATCAAATCTTCCCAACAGTTTGTCAATAATGGAACGGAAGACACCGCAGGTAAGCGCATTCATTGTTCTGTTGAGGGCTCTCGTGGTAGCTTAAGGGGTTCAACGGTAGATTCAAATGTTCGTGTTCGTAAGGCTAAAATGCGCCTTGAACTCCTAAAACTGTCGCAGGAAACAATCGAAATGCAGCACAAACTGAATTTGCTTCAGGCGGTATACGAGGTTAAAATGGCTAAGATTGCTGCTTCGGCAAGTTATCTTGCGCATTGTGAGCATCAAAAGGAAAAAGTAGCTGACTACCCTCGTTCGGAGGTAGAAAATTCTGTCCGTAATAAAAAGCCCGGCAGTGTACCGAGATCTGACCTTCCGAAGATAGAATTGATATCTTTTGATGGTTCAGCTAGCACCTACGGGAAATTTTGTCCTCAGTTCGAGACCTATGTGGAGTCTAGAACTCTTGATGACAGACAGAGGTTCCTATGTTTGCTAAATTATTGCCGAGGTATAGCAAAAAAATCTATTGAAGAGTGTGTCATGCTGCCACCTGAACGTGCGTATAAGCGGGCGAGATCAATCCTGAAGGACCTCTTCGGGCAACCGCATACAATAGAAAGGCCTGTTAGTCTCGTTAATTGTCAAGAAATTGTTTCTACTGGTGTAATGTTGAACGATATTGACCTTTGTGTTGTCGATGGTGATCAGAAAGCTGAGTTACCTGACACTGAATTTGCTCAGTCGGATTTTGTGACTGAATTTTCCGACACTAATTCGGATCAGATGGAGACTAAGCCTGGCCCACCTGACACCAAATCAGCCCAAATGAAAAGTAGGCCTGGTTCACATGACACTGAATCAGCTTTAATTGGGGCGACGTATGGTCAGCACGACAATCCGTATGATTGGCGTAAAACTTTCGGTTGTATACCTGATGAACCATTTATGTTTGGGAACTCGGATACAATATTTTGTAATTTAGACTTGTTTAGATGGCGCAAAATGTCGCTGTTGGAGGATGCAATACATAAGGCTCGTTCGGGTAGGATATCATTCATGAGCTTATTGTAGGGCGCTGGCAGAACCGGAGGACGTGGTGGGTCTTTGTCTAGCAAACAATTTCCCTATAAAAAGCCACAGGTGTCCAGTGATGGTGATGCGACGTGGCGTGTGTGACTCGCCACTAAATAAAGTCACTTGCTTTATTCTACTGTACCTGGGTGTCGGGCCCGGGGGCTGGTGCTTAAGGTGGAAGGCGGGTTTTTGGATCTGCTGACCCCAGAAATACCACCAAGCATTCAGTCTACCAGTTGCATGCGAAGACGAACGTTGATTACACTGAAGGCAAATGTTTTAGGTGGGAGGCGGGTTTTTCCAACTCCAGAGATACCACCAAACATTTGATCGTCGAGTGGCTGTCATGGGTCGCGCAGATACACGGGTCGGGTAGCCAGGTAGAAGAGAGCCCTGCAGTTCAGCGTTTCTGTCTCTACTTGCTTTTCAGATTTGAAGGAATTTTGGTGGGCGGTGTATGAATCCGCGTTGATGTCTTGAAAATTACTTTTCCGGTCCAGCAAGATCAAACAAACTGGAGAAATTTGTTTCCTACCCTACTCCCGTGTTCCTTATCAAGTTTTTTGTGTCATAATTTTCCAGTGATATTTTTCGTTTGTTGTTTGAATTAAAAATAACATTTAAACTAAATGTTAAATCTGTGAGATTTTTCTTTCCCGAACATTGTTCCTTTGTTTAACTGCACTTGGGCTTCCGCACATTTTGATTTGTCCGTCACCCGTGTTTACCGTTATTGGAAAACGGTAATTTTTTGTGCTCTCAACTGAGCTGTTTGACTTCCGTTTATTGGACGTGTTGGGTTTGCATTGAAACCTGTATTCGATTACCGTTGAGTACAGCGTAAATTGACGTAATGTTCTGATTTGGGATCGATTCGTAAACGCTCGTCACTCCCGGTAGAAGATTCTCGTGGCTCGTAGCAGGCAACTAGTTTCCGTGACAGAAACTATTCCCCAGTGACGATTTGGTCGCTACAACAACCGTCACTCAACTCGTCCATTCACCGAATGCAAATAGTATCACAAGCAAGCAAATGTCTGAATATCACAGTGAGTAAAAATCACAATTTGAACTCAGCATCGATCTTGATTGGTCGATCAATCGATAGTTCGCTCACTGTCTATGCAACAGAGGGTTCCCTCATAACACCTCGTCGTTTAAGCTTGGTTGTCGTATGACTTCAGTATTGGATTCACTTGCAAGCGGGTTACTGGAACACGTCTTTGATCGGTCCGCATTTTTTGTCTGCATTCCGGGGAATTAATTCGAGGGGGATCTTCTTCCGCTGGCTTTTTTGTTATGGGCTTTTGAGATTGCATTCACCCAGTAGGATTTCCAATGGAGTTTCCTGCATTCTTGGAGAATACCATTTTGCACCTGACGCCCTTAGTTGGTTTGCATGTCGTACCCATGTTTCTTTTTTAACCATTACCTCGTAACAAATGTGGCCCACGATCTTCTAACGATCCCTGGGGTCGATTTGATCTTATCACCACGGTAATCCTTGGCGAGGACATTTTGTCCGACCATAAATTTTCGGAGTTTTGCACCAGTATGTCTATTGTATTGGGCTTCCATTTCGAGATTTTTATCGGTATGCTCCACCGTGTTTGGTCGCATGAGATCGAAGATGGTTCTCGGTGTTAGCCTTAGCATGACTTCCGCAGGTGGCTCCAGCTACGTTAGGATTAGGTGTGATTCGGTAGAACATCAAAAAAATCCGCTGAACATCTTCCATATTCCCTTCCCCCGCTGCTTTAAGCATCGCTTGCTCGAAAGTGTCCACGAACCTCTCCACTTGTCCTTTCGATTGTGGGTGATATGGCGGTGTGCAGATGTGCTTCATTCCATATTGTCGGCAAAATGACATGAACTCATTGGACGTAAAATAGCTTCCATTATCGGTCACCAATGTCTTCGGGTAACCAAATATAGCGAACGATTCTGGCAGCTATTTGATTGTCGTCCGAGTTGTCGTGTTAGTTGGGGGAATATCTCTGGCCATTTGCTGTGTAAGTCCACCAGTAGGAGATAAGATATTCCGTTCAGTGGGCCCGCGAAATCCAAGTGAATTCTCATCAGGGTTCTGTGGGAGTGGGCCATGAGTGCGGTTCACATTTTGTCGGTAATTTTAATGCCGATCGACATTTAGAACACGATCAAACCAGGTTCTGAACGTGTGAATCCATAAGATGCCAGCACACGAATCTGCGCGCTAGCGCCTTCATACGATTTATTTCGGGATGACTTGTGTGGAAATGTTCGAGAACTGCCGATCGGAGTTTCTTTGGAATAACCACTCTTTCCGAAAACATGAGACACCCGTTCACGATTGAAAGGGAATTCTGACGATGTCGGAATTGTTGTAGTACTTGGTCTTGCACAGATTCTGGCCATTTGGATTTATGTTGTTCAGATACCTTTTGGAGTACGGGGTCTCCTAATGTTGCATCTCGAATTTGCTCAACTGTTACCGGCAGCTTCATCATGGTGGTGGAAAGCAAACAACTGACGTCAGCATCCAGAGTTGTTTGGGCCACCATGTCTTCTTCTATAATGCTTTCTGTTATCAGTCTTGTGAATACATCCGCTTGTCCGATTTTCCCGGTGAAGATGTACTGTATGTCGAAGTTATAGCCCATCAGGATGGTTGACCATCGCTGTAGCCTGTTTGCTGTGTAGACAGGAATGCACTTTTTGATGCAAAAATAGCAAGCAACGGTTTATGGTCCGTCAGCAGTGTGAATTTCCGACCGTATAGCATCTTATGATATTTCTTACCCGCGAAGATGATGGCAAGCGCCTCTTTCTCAATTTAGCTGTAATTCCGTTCAGCTGAGGTGAGTGATCGTGCTGCGTGAGCAATGGCTTTTTCGGTTCCATCCTTGAAGAGTTGTGAGATAACTGCACCGATTCCGTAGCTGGGAGCGTCCGAGGCTAGAACGATTCAGAGCCTTGGGTCGTAATGTGTCAGTTAAAGGTCTGAGGCCAGCATCGATTTCAACTTCGGGAAAGCTTGTGTGGTCCCTTCTGACCATATCCAAGGGACATCCTTTTTTAGGTGGTATTGAGAGGGGGGCGTAACTCATGCATTGATGGTAGAAATTCTGCATAGTGGTTGACCAACCCGAGGAATGATCGCAATGTTGGGATAACCTGTGGTGGTTGCATATTCTGAATCGCATCAACGTTTGATGGGTCCGGCCGTCGACCACAATTATAAATGATAAAACCGAGATATCTTATAGATTTCATGAAAAATTCACGTTTTTCAGCCCGTAAACGGAAGTCATATTCGTTCACGCGTTTGAGAACTTCCTTTATACGATAATGTAGTTCATCCACATTTGATACGACTATGATTACATCGTCGAGATAAACAGCACCATAGGGTAAAATTTGGAGCATAGTATCCATGATCTTTTGGAAGATGGCAGGTGCAGCCTTGACACCAAACGGGAAGCGTTGGTACTGAAAGAGCCCACGGTGAGTGTTCATGGTTAATAGCTCTCTTGATTCTTAAGCGACATCAATTTGAAGGTAAGCTTCCGATAGGTCAAGCTTTGCAAAACACTGACCACCATTTAATTTGGCGAAGAGATCCTCAGGAAGAGGTAGTGGGTATTGATTATCTGCCAAGAATGCATTAAGACCAGTCGAATAATCCGCACAAACTCTCAAACTACCATTCGGTTTTTTGCTATATTAGTTAAAAAAAGTTCATTATATTCCTGATTAATTACGCTAGTGATAAAATCATCCTGTGTTTTTCTGGTACTTCATCGTTGCTCATACATCTAACTCTCAGATATGAGTACAAATAGTACTTGCCTCAATGGCAACTGCAGCAAAATGTGGTCAAATAACGGCTGCCACTGACGCCGCTTCTATTTATGGAAATATACACAATAGTTTATTCTCGCCTAGCTCGTCAAATTTCTTACCCTCTCAGACTTATGCATCTGTTGCGCGTGCAAATATGAACCCGGGGAGAACGGCAAAAAGGTGAAATATGACCATGCAATCCAGTTAACCCTTCCTCCCAAGGTAGTTAATGTCGTTAAAAATTCGAAATAGCCTGCAAATACGAGATCCAAAACAACTACAGCCAAAGGAAAATAGACCAAATTAGCCTGTTACCCCGTTCGCCTAAGCAAGCTACAACTCACAATGTGGTCAATGTAGCTGGAACTTTAAAGAGGTATACAAAGACCATTAAAGACAGTACACAAAAGAAGCAACCGAGGGCCAAACATGATTAGTTTCAGAAGCACAAATAACCAGCGCCAAGTATTGTACGCAAATGTATGCAGCATGATGAATATGCGGGCTGAACTTCCTATGCACGTGGCTGAGATACAGTCAAGGGTTAAAACGCTTTCTGAGACCTGGCTGTATGTGCTCGAGGATGTACCGATAAAAATAGGCAAATAATATCTCTTCATAATATGCGATATACCTGGCTATAGGATAGGCGGTGGCTTTGCATTCCTCTTGGAGTATGATTAGCACAGTATAAGCACAGTTATATATCTAGCCATTGAAAACGTCTAGGATGTTACGAGTATGCTGACTTGCTACAATTAATCCCTCGCAATGGCTTGTTTCTACGTCATATCCAGTGCAGCTCAACTGGAGATTACACAGCTGATTAAGACACTCGACGGTTCGTTTCACTCAGCTCTCAGCGTACTTATCTTGAGAGATTTCAACCTCACAGACAAAGATTGAATATAGATTGAATTAAATTGAATTGCATAGCCTATCGCTACAGGTGTAGTCACCGAGTAATTCGGAACATTTATCTAATGGCTCCATAATCATGCGTTTCATCAGCATGTGAGTGATCCTATTAGGTTGACTTGGTATTGTCGTCTTAGCTAGAAGCTGTTAGGTATTTGAAGTACCTACTACCATTAGGTGAAAGCGATCACGTAATGTTAAGCTTTAAAGTACATCCTATACGCAATTCCAAAAAGTCTCTAATGGACTGTTTTTCGACGGCATGCAAAGACTTTGGGCTAACAATCAGAATGAGCAAGACGAAAGTCCTTGGTCAAGGGACTGTATCGCCTCCCATCATAACTGTTGAAAACTGTCAGCTTAAATCAGTATATCAGTTCACATACCTTGGTTTAACCATTGCGGATAACCTCTCGCTAGACACGGAGATTGATAAGCGAATCGGCAGAGGAGCTGTCATTTTGTTCCGTTTGAACTTTCGTGTTTGGGGTAACCGCAAGCTGACTGTTAAGACAAATCTGATGGTATACAGCGCGTGCGTACTAACTGCTTCACTGTACTGCAGTGAAACCTGGACCACCCAAGCAAGACTCGAACAGAAGCTGAATGCTTTACATCTACGAAGCATCCGTCGTATATTGAACATATCGTGGATGGAGAGAGTGACTAATGCTGAAGTGATTTCAAAAGCTGCTCTACAGAACATGTTCACCCTATTGCGACAGCGCCGCCTGCACTGGCTTAGTCATGTCTACAGAATGGAAAATGGTCGTATTCCGAAAGATCTACTTTATGGTGAGTTGCAGTTATGAATTCAACCATTGGGAAGACCGCACTTGCGCTAAGAAGACGTTTGCAAAAGAGATATGAAAGCTCTCGACATTGACCCCACAAGCTAGGAAGAACTTGCTCTTGACCGCTCACATTGGAGACATTGTGTAAAGCGTCGTCTGCAAGCTGAGGAGGAGCAGATACAGCTTTTGGCTGCAGAACGCAGATCACGCCGCCGGCGTGCAACTGATGCAATACAACTGAGTTCTGACTTCCGTTGCCAGCGCTGCGGGAGAGATTGTTCCTCCCGAATCGGACTGTTTAATCATTCCAAAAGCTGCAGAGCATGAACATTCACGCGATTGTGATGTACATCCATGGTCAACATCGACCAAAGTAGGCCAACAACAACATACGCAATTTCAGACTAGTAAACTGAGGTTTACTCACATATAATTCAAAAACTTCCTTCCTGTTCTCTAGCGATTCAAATGTAAGTGAAAACTGGGATAGAATATTTAAGTATCTAAAAGAGTCACAAGACAAACACGCTGCGTTGAAGTGCGAGATAATGCACTAAAAAACCCCTGGTGGCCTCCCCAGTCCGTAGGTCTCCCCTTAAAAGACGCGCTTATGGTTTGCAATATAAGCATCCCTCACTTCTTGTTTTGGTCCTGTTACAAAACGCTTCGGAACGCTGGTGTTTAAATTACAACATTTGCTCAAAAAGGAATTTGAATTTCTGGGCTCAGGGATGCTTACCCATTTAACCACCTCCCGGCGATCTCATATGAGATCACTTAAAAATAACAGATTTCTTAATTATCTGTCTGTATATACGCATATATAACCTTCATGCTATATCTATTAGGTATATTTCTCTGATATGCACATGAGAATTAAAAAATTCGCTTCAAATTAATTGATATACAAGCTTGAAAATATCGAAATTGTACTCATGAGAACTGTTAATATAAAAGTACAAAAATTACTCCCACTAAACTACAATTGGAAGATAATATCATATAGTACATGTTGAAGTGCGTACATAAAACATGTAATGCCCTTGAAAACCACCCAGTAAGATATAGCAGGCCTATAAACGTTGCTGAGGCACTTAGAGATCATCGGGAGGAAGTGACTAAACAGGTCACAACATGTTGGCACACCGAATAGATGAGCGCGCGTGCTTATGCACAAAACGTGTTGATTTAGGTGTGATTATCCAATCAGACTTAGGAAACTCAATGCAATGTCGACTGGCTGCCTGCAAAGCTGAAAACAACTTGGGTCTCCTTAACAGAGTCCTAGGTTCGTTTGACCCCAATATTGCCTGCAAATTGATTTCAACGTACATCCGTCCTCATGTTGAATATGCTATACCGGCATGGGATCCTTGGTTGAAAAAAGATCTTCTGCTATTAGAAACTCCACAGCGCAGAGCGACAAAACTCGTCCTGGGACTATCAAATTATCCATACGAAACGCGACTTAAATTATTGAATCTGCATTCGGCTGAATACAGACGGAAACGAGGAGCACTTATATTCATTTGGACAGTGCTTAATCAAACAAATCATCCTTGCGGTCATTTGTTTCATCTTTCCCAAAACGCACATCTGCGAGGTCACCAATTAAAACTTTACCAACAGCATAGCAGGTTGAACTGCCGCAAATATGCTTTTTCCGTTCGCAATGTGCAACAGTTTACCTACTGATGTGGTACAATCTGGAACTGTTGAAGTTTTCAAAAAATCACTAGATATCCACATGGAAAAGTATGTTTTTTTATGTTTGACAATAATCTAACAATATTTTGATATTTTTTACCATCCGACCCGATGTACATTTTTGTGGGTCTTGTAAAGCATAGCTTTTTACCTGCATATAATCTATGAATAAATCTATGAATACATATCAAATTTGATGCCTATATGAGCATCGAGTCGGTTTGCATATTTTCATTCAATTGAAGAGAAGGGTTGGTGATGGACATACACTCGTTCACTTCTTAGTTAGGTAATATATGATGTTAGTGTGACGTATGAATTGAATATGGTGCTTCATAGATGTAATCTCGGTGATATGCTTCTTAAGCGATGTGAATGCTGATTTGGCTTCGTTCGTGAAAATTAACGACGTTGCGTTACCACGAAGCAAATCGCTTAATGGCTGAGAGACACGCGCGCATTGAGGGATGAAACGACCGTATTAGTTCACCAGTCCAAAAATTCGCCGGAGACCCTTAAAGTTTGGGGTCTCTGTGAATTTCAGGATTGCTCCTGTATTTTCCTCCAATTGTTCGATATCTGATGCCGAGAGTCGATGACTTAGGAAAACGACTGCGGCCTGACCAAAACTGCGTTTGTTCAAGTTGATCGTAACCCTGTGACTGGACAATAGATAAGAAGGCGCAGCCAGGTGACGAATATGTTCTTCTTTAGAGGTGCTAACAATAAATACGTCATCAAGGTAGACCCGGTTCATAAATCATCGGAAGTTTTGAGCTGCATTACGTAGACCGAAACGCATAAGCACAAATTCGTAGAGCTAAAACAGCGTGGTAACAGCCGCCTTGAAGATGTCTACTTCGACTACTGGGTTTTGGTTGTACACCCGAAAAATTCTACCTTACTGAAAATGGTACACCCGTTGAAACTGACCGTCAAGTCTTGAATATGCGGACTGTGGTACCTATCGGGTACCATCGCCTTGTTCAGTCAAAGGTAATCACCACACGGGCGCAAACCGTTCTGCGTTTTCTTCGGGGCCATTTACAAGGGAGAGGACCTGTTGCTACTAAATGGCAGTATAATGCTAAATTCTAGAATTTCTAAAACTCTTTGTGCGCAATTTGCAACATCTTTTGCTGTAATCGCATTGGTCGTTTATAAATCGCGGGACCACTGGTGGTAATGTGGTGTTCTACTAGCATAGTGACTTCCCGTAATGCAGTAGATGATCATTGGACCAAGTTCGGATATTTCGCGAACAACTTTGCATAGAATGATTGTACGTTGCCAAAACTTAAAACCGAGACGATCCATGCCTTTCTGTTCGGGGTGACAATAACTTCAAGACAAGTAGTCCCATCTATCGTTTGCAAGCGCCGGAACTCGACGGAGAGGAAGAAAGAGTGTACAAAATCAACTAACTGGATCGCAAATGGAATTACAGTGTTCGTTATAATCCAGCGAAATTTTACGTCGCAAACCCAAATCAAGAGTCAAGGAGCGTTGACCTCATGTTGCTATAACCGATCCGCTTGCTTCCCTTAGGTGTTGGCTTATCTGGCTAGAAATTGCGCTGGGCTCTTTTGAGAGTACACTTACTTCTGCACTGGTGTCTACCAGTAGACGATGCGAAATTGCACGATTATACGAGTTACAAATTATACGAATAAAACGCCCGATTTAAATATGGGAAATTGACGTACCAGGGAAAAATACTCGAAGGATACGTGTACATAGGGCTCACCAATTTCAAGTAGACTGCCTATTACGATTACGTTCCACGAAGGTAGGATAAAATACAAAGGACGTTGAAGATTTTATCGAGAAAGTTAGTACAGTAGAGCAGTGACGTATGACGTGTGTACAGAAGAAGTATCGAAATCAATGTTTTTAGTTCCAGTAAAAGACAGTTGTAACAATGTTCGGTCCTCGGTCCTCTTCTATTATTAATTTCCATTGATGACTTGTCGTCTGCCTTGAATTGCCGAGGCTTAATTTTCGAGGATGATATGAAGTTCATCAGATGAACGGATGAAGATACCTTGATGCAAGACCTTGAAGGGGTCGTAAACTGGTCATACCTGTGTGACATCCCACTGAACCTTAATAAAAGCCAACTCTTGTCAGCACTGGCTGGTAAGATTTCAGTCCAGGTATCAAGAATTTCTCTCAGTGTTAACGCCACACAGCGTGTTAGGGAGTTGAGAGTACTGGTTAGGGCTGATTACAAATGGGAGGACCAATGTGCCCTTGCAGCTCAGCGTGCACGCAATGTAATTTTTCGGCTGAAATCAGTGCAACCGAGCAGAAGACCTGATGTATTCCAGCCAATTTAGACGGCATAGGTTTGGCTGCAACTTGAATATTGCTTTCAGGCATGCTGTCCATGATACAAGAAAGACATCCTTCTACTTAAAACCAGAGAGTGTCTCGCAACTCGCATGATTGAAGGTCAGTGAGGGAAACCGTACGATGCACGCCTGAAGTCTCTCGATCTTTTCTCCATTAGTCGCAGTAGTTCAAAAGGGGAGTTGATTGAAACCTTAAACATCTTTCAGTTCAGTTAGCACGGGAGTATAAATAGCTGATCTGCCAATCGAACGTCCAGAATTTCTGTCGGTGCAAAGCTTCAAAGGAGCGTCCACCGCTGCCAAAGTTGGTTCACTGTTCATTGGTATCATAGTCATATGCGACGATACGTCAGGTGTTATCCTGGCCGTCCTTCGGTCCCAGGAATATGTAGCTGCGATTAGGAAAACGGAAATGTTTTCTGTTCACCAAGCCGGTGAAAGGTTAGCTACATAAAATTTGTGCGTACATTTAATACTTGACATTTATAACGAGGCATTATATAATATCTTTTGTTGTGTATTTTTTTGAATCGTGGTAAAAACGTTATAAATTTGAAATGAAAAACAACTTTATGCTAATTCTATCGACAGACAACTTGCATATTCATTGAAAGAACATTTGAAGGGTTTCAGTGGCGTTCCAATGAACGACTTCTTTACCTTGTGTCCAGAGGTAATTCACTGAAACTTGCTAAGAAGCGATATCCGCTTGACACTTTTTAGCCTACGGGTTGTAAACGCCTGGAAAATTCTCTCAGAAGAAATTATATCCTGCATTCTGTCTCTAGTTTCGGGCAGAGTTTGGACCGAAACAGAGGCAAATTATTTCCTGAATACTTTCCCTAATTGCTGTGCAAGCTTAGGTAGATCACCTGCTTAGCGTTATCCCGTAAAGCAAGTAAATGCTGAAGCTTTCTGTTTTTTACACAAAATTCTACTTTAAATGAACTCTTACCGTGCTGGTGAAGAGAAACTGCTTTTTTAATTCTATGGCATTCAATTATAAGGCGGTGCTCCCTAAATAGATGCCTTGTGGCATGATCTTTTCCAAGACTTTTCCGCATGAATATACATGTCGCTTGTTGACAGAATTGGCCAATTTTGTTCATTTAAATTTTTACGGTCTTTTCCACGATTTAAATAAAACAAAAATCCTATTATATAATGCCTCGTTTTAAATGTCATGTCTTAAATGTACACACAAATTTTTCATAGCTAACCTCTTACCGGCTTCGTGAAGAGAAACCCTTTCCATTTTTCTCAGTCGCAGCTACAAATACTGGGACCGATGGACGGCTTGGAAAACACCTGACTTATCATCGCATACGACGAGGTTACCAGAGAAAAATAAACCAACTTTGGCAGTGGTGAGCGATCTTCTAAGTCTTTCCATTGACAGAAATTCTGGACGCTCGATTGGCTTATCAGCCATTTACAGTCCTGTGCCACCTGAACTGAACTGAGCAGAACAATCTGGATAGGGTCATCCGCTCCCCTTCAGCCTGAAGCGAAGCCGATCGCCACTGCATCAACAACGATCGTACCGGAGCGTGCATCACCTATGATCTTGCTATCAGGTGCGCACGACGATCTGCTTAGCTTGAATGAAGAAGGAAGCCAGTCAAGCCTTTTTAGTGGCAGCTCCCATGTTATAAATGAGGGCTTAATAGTTAGGCAACGTTCCATTACCGTCGTGCAAGATGCACACGATATTGCTTCTCCTGCATTAAGCAGTACGCCAAAAAACGTGCAGCTTCCCCGGGTGCTTCGACCGAGGGCAAAGCACGACTCAGCTTAGAAGCGCGCGTATCCAGTGCCACTGTGTTGTACGCTAATGTGTGCAGCATAAGAAATAAGTGGTCTGAACTTTCTCTTCGTGTAGCCGAGCTACACCCGAGGGTTATAGCGCTGTCTGAAACCTGGCTGTCTGCGGTTGATGTTGTGCCAGCTAGCATCAGCGAACAGTATCTTGTCATCAGATGCGATAGACCTGGCGATAGAAGAGGCGGAGGCGTGGCACTTTTCCTTGAATATGGTCTGCACAATACGGGTCCAGGGTTATCACTCGCTATTGAAAATGTCCAAGTTGTTACTAGTGTCCTGACTTGCTACAAGTCAGCACTGGCGATTGCTTGTGTTTACGTCACGCCCTGTGCAACCATACAGGAGTTTACACAGCTTATTGAGACACTCGACGGTTTGTTTCACTCAGCTCACAGTGTACTTATCTTGGGTGATTTCAACCTCCCAGACATAGATTGGCCTGTCCCCACTGGTCTAGTCACCCAGCAATCTGACACCTTTCTCGAATGGCTCCATAATCATGCGCTGCACCAGCATGTCAATGATCCTACAAGGTTTCGCCATGGATGCACTCCATCCACTCTTGACTTGGTATTGTCGTCCCAGCTAGAAGCCATCAGTCATTTAAAGTACCTACCGCCGCTCGGCAAAGTGATCACGTAATGATAAGCTTCGAAGCGATATTGCGTTTTCGCAAACCTTTCTCTCGTCCTAGACGCAATTTTAGGCGTGTTGACTGGGGTTTACTCTTCAGACTTCAAAATCTTCCCTTCAGTTATCTAGCGATTCAAATGTAAATGAAAACTGGGATAGAATTTCTAAGTATCTAAACGAGTTACAAGACAAGCACGCTCCGCTGCAGTGTGTGAGAAGGCATCGAAGGCCACCCTGGTGGTCTCCTCGAGTCCGTAGGTCTACCCGTAAACGAGGATCGTCTATGGCGGCAATATAAGCTATCCCTTACTTCTGGTTCTTGGGCCCGCTACAAAACCGCTCGGAATGCCTGTGTTAAATTACAACGTGTGCTCAAACAGGATTTTGAGTTATCTCTAGCTAGGGATGCTAAATCCAACCCGAAAAGGTTTTATAGCTACGCACAGTCAAAATGAAAAACTAGGGAAAACATAGGGGATTTGAAACTGGAGGACGGAAAAGTTGCCGATACCGACCTGTCTAAGGCGACTGCCTTCTCAGGGTTTTTCAGTAGCGTTCAACGACGGGATAATTCTTCAAACGCACCGTCAGGTCTGCTTAACCTGACACCTGGTGTCCATGTATTAGATGATTTGTCCTTCAATGAGGCTGAGGTGTTTGACGCACTTATCCATGTTCGGGTCAATAAATCTGAGGGACCGGACGGCATCTCCTCAATTATTCTTAAAAATCTTGCCTCAGTGCTTGCCGAACCGTTTTGCCAGCTCTTTAATTCATGCCTGCAACTAGGAGTTGTTCCCAGTAAGTGGAGGGAAGCCATAGTCGTGCCAATACACAAGGGTGGTTGCAGGTCAACTGTTGGTAACTATAGACCGGTCAGCCTGACCAGCACCGTCTCGAAAGTAATGGAAAAACTGCTGCGTGATAAAATCTGTCAGCATCTTTGTCAGCATTCTCTGTTGAGTGTAACTCAGCATGGATTTCTTAAGGGTAGATCCTGCCTGACTAACCTCCTTAGCTTTTTCAATACTGCCACTGAAAGATTGGATGAAGGGAAGCCTGTCGAAGCCCTCTAGCTAGACTTCAGCAAGGCTTTCGATTCCGTAAATCACCGCCTTCTAGAGATTAAGCTTGCAGCCAAAGGCATACGGGGTAGTCTACTTGCTTGGATAAAGGCCTTCCTTACAGGTAGGACATTCCGAGTGAGAGTAGGATGTACGCTGTCGAATCAAACCGACGTGATCAGTGGTGTACCCCAAGGTTCGGAACTTGGCCCTCTTCTATTCCTGATTTTCATCGATGACTTGTCCTCTGAATTGAAGTGCCCATGCTTCATTTTCGCGGATGATGTGAAATTCATCGGATCAACGGATGAAGAGACCTTGATGCACGACCTTGAGCGGGTCATAAACTGGTCATACCAGTGGGATCTCCCCCTGAACTTAAATAAGAGCCAACTCTTGTCAACACTGGTTGATAAGATTTCGGTCCAGGTGGCGGGGAATTCACTCAGTGTTAACGCCACACAGTGTGTTAAGGATTTGGGTGTACTGGTTAGGGCTGACTTCAAATGGGAGGACCAATGTGCCGCTGCGGCTCAGCGTGCACGCAAGGTACTTTTCGGCTGAAATCAGTGCTATCGAGCAGAAGACCCGATGTATTCCTGCCACTGTACAAGGCATTAGTTCGGCCGCATCTTGAATACTGTGTTCAGGCGTGGTGTCCTCACTACAAAAAGGACATCCTCCAACTTGAAAGCGCACAGCGCCTCGCAACTCGCATGATTGAAGGTCAGCGCGGGAAACCGTACGCGGTGCGCCTAATGTCTCTCGATCTTTTCTCCCTTAGGCGCCGTCGTTTAAGAGGTGACTTAATAGAAACCTTTAAGATCTTGAAGGGTTTGAGTGGCGTGCAAATGAACGACTTCTTTACCTTAAGTCCCGAGCTGGGCACCCGGGGCCACTCACTTAAAATTGCTAAGAAACGATGTAGGCTAGACTCCATGAAACACTTTTTCAGCCTTAGGGTTGTTAACTTCTGGAACATTCTTCCAGAAGAACTTATATCCTGCAGTACCGTGTCTAGTTTTAAGCAGGGGTTGGACCGCAACTGGGGTAAGTTGTTTCCTGAATACTCTCCTTAATTGCTTTACAAGCTTAGGTTTTTCATCTTTTAGCGTTATCCCGTAAATAAAGTGAGGGCTAGAGTTCTCTGTGTTTTTTATTTTTATTATACACAATGCTACTTCAGCTGACCTCTCACCGTGCTGGTGAACAGAAACTGCTTTTGCTTTTTCCAGCATCGGCTATAACGCAGTGCTTCCTAAATACAACCCGGATAATCTCTTGGCACCGCGATCGTCGAGGATATCCAAATCACAATAAGAATAAACGCTTTGGCAGTGGTGTTTGCTTCTCTGCAGCTTTCTACGGAAAGAAATTCTGGACGCTCGATTTGCTCGTTTGCCACTTACTGTCCTGCGCGGAGCGAAGCGCGGTACGTTCAACTTGGTTGCATTTTCCACGCTCTGCTAAAAATTATTACGCATTTTCGCTATTCTGTGAAATTACTGTAAAATAGACTAACTATTTTACTACCTTATAAAAAGCAAATCGTCCATTATATTTCGTGCTGATTAATTACGCTTGTGATTAAATCGGTCTATAATCTTGCTGGTACATTATCGTTTCTTATATCTCTCGCCGTACGATGAGTACAGTTAATGCTTACCTCAACGGCAATTGCTGCAAAAAAGTGGCCAGGGGCATTGAGTGCACAGCGTGCAAGCGTTGGGCTCACCCTAGCTGCTCTGGTATACATAAATCTCACTATGGGATTTATGCAAAGTACCGCTGGTTACAGTGGTATTGCAGCTCCTGCCATAAGGCTGCCAGTGACGCTGCTTTTGTTATTGTAAAGCCTCAAAATAGTGAAATTTTGCCTAGCACGTCTAACGTCGTACCCACTAAAACCTATGCATCTGTTTTGAGCGCAAACCTGAGCCCGGGGACAACTGCAGTCAAGGCGGAAGTTGACAAAGTTAACCAGTTACACCATCCTCCCAAGGAGTCCAATGTACGGAGAACTTTGAAAAAACGGGCGAATAAAAAATCTAGATTAGCTGCAGCTGAGGGGAAAGTCGAACAGGTTAGCCAGGTAACCCGTCCACCCAGGCAAGCTGCCACTTCCAAGGTGGCCAATGTAGCTGGCACCTCCAAGAAGCGTACTAAGGCCAGTAAGTTTAGTACACGAAAACGGCAACATTCAATTAATGCCGGTTCGCCTATGCTGGAGCAAATTATTCAGGAATTAAATGGTTTGCGTCAGCAAATCGAATCACTGCACAGCAATTCCTCTGCTCCGAAATCTAGAACTAGAAATGTACTAGTTTTTAATCGAGCGGAACCATATATTAAGGAATCTAAGTCTCGCAGAGATCTTGATCGTAGGTGTATAAACGATCTTCTCCGAATGGTTGATATGAAGCCTTCTACTTCCACAGTGCGAATCCACCGAGTAGGAAGATGGAGGATGGGTAACTGCCCTCGACCAATCCTGGTTGAATTTAATTATCAGGCGGATCGGGATGCATTCCTGGCTAGGGCTGAGTATATCGCAAACTCAACGCTAGATAAACTTCAGGTGAAGCCCGACAACCCTCCGTCCCGAATTCGGCAAAATGATTCTGATTCCAATAGGAGAAACTTAGCAATGAGAACATCGGTCATTCTTAACCCGGATGCAGCGCAAAACGCTATTCAGTCACAGACGGGCATACCGACCAGCACTTTGCCACTAGTCTTGTTGTCCGGCCCAGATGACGTTGATTGTCTTAGCGCAATTGACGATGGCACCCGAGACGATGACTCCAGTAGTTGCTTCTCTTCTATGGATGCGGTCTCAATTGTCAGGCAACGGTCCGTTACATTAACGCAAGAGGCTGCCGAAACTGATGCTCCTTCTCTAAGTAGCACGCCAAAAAACGTGCAGCTCCCTCAAGTGCTTCGACCGAGGGCCAAACAGGACTAGTTTCAGAAGCACGAATAACCAGTGCCCAAGTATTGTATGCAAATGTATGCAGCATCAGGAATAAGTGGGCTGAACTTTCTCTCTGCGTGGCTCAGTTACACCCAAGGGTTATTGCGCTTTCTGAGACCTGGCTGTCTGCGATTTATGAGGTGCCGGTAAACATCAGTGAACAGTATCTGGTCATAAGATGCGATAGGCCGGGTGATAGGAGAGGCGGTGGCGTTGCACTGCTCTTGGAGTATGGTTTGCACAACATGGGTACAGGGATATCTCTAGCCATTGAAAACGTCCAAGTTGTTACGAGTATCCTGACTTGCTACAAGTCATCGCTCGCAATTGCTTGTGTCTACGTCACTCCTAGTGCATCCATACAGGAGTTTACACAGCTTATTTAGACACTCGACGGTTTGTTTCACTCAGCTCACAGTGTACTTATCTTGGGTGATTTCAACCTCCCAGACATAGATTGGCCTGTCCCCACTGGTCTAGTCACCCAGCAATCTGACACCTTTCTCGAATGGCT
>JACCGJ010010046.1:0-26368 GCA_013407085.1 Atriophallophorus winterbourni
ATATCGAGTTAAATTTCTAAATATATGACCAAATTCAAACCATGTATTAATTTGTACTGTTATCGTCAAGCAAACGTTTGGTCTAAAACTATCAACTAACCACATTAAAAACTTTGCAAGCGATAAACATTTATAATTATTTATAAATCTAGTGTACATATTTAAGCTTAGGCAATCAATAAACCTATTTATTAAGCCAATCTCAATCAAATAATAATAATTTTCATTGGAACTGATTCTTTCTTCGATCCAATTGTGGTCGGTTTGATTTCTCTGAAGATGCGTTAAACCCGCGAGTTTTAACGTAATTCTTATCTGCAGGCATTTCCATCAAACACACTCATCTCCACCGGTTCTGTGCTATATGCACTAATGACGCACTGAGAGGATTTGCATCACTTGAAATAATGAAGTAGAACTAAATATTGCTTCAACACAATATACAGTTGGATATGACTGCCACGAACAACCTGTTGAATACTGAGCATGCGATTAGTTGGTTTGAACTCGTGAATTTGAAAAAATACCTCAAGTTGAATACTTTTCCATCACACACCTCACACATTCATAATTGAAGCTTATTAACCGGTTCCCAAATGAATGAATTCATTCGCATTCCTAACGTACTGACTCCACCTTATGAGAATTGCCGTGTTTTGTATGTGAACAAAAGTGCTGATGGATATTAAATTTGAGCAAATAAGCATTGATCAAGTCAATTAAACACAAATAAACCGCAAAAACAAACGATAATGTGTAATCGTTTAAAGTGATCAAAACTTGTGCTTTTGTAAATGTTTACTCCTTCGATAGGTTTCACTATTTTTAACGGCTTGTTGAATCAAATTTCAAAATTAATAATTGTGTTATTTAAACCGTGGTTCGTTGTAAGAGTCTTAATAACGAGCACCTTCAATTTCTCTTTTAATTCGAAACCTGTACATTGTTTTGAGGCTCACTGTACTTGATCTCTAATCTTTTCCTGATGAGGGCAAACAGCCAGAAACTCGTTGTGGTTTTTCTGCTCACGGGGCTGAGTTCTATATTACATTGGCCATTTCGTTCGGCAATCCTAATAACAAAAAATTCCTTAATCGACGTTTGTTTCAAATTTGTTAATTTATACCTACTTTTTCTAATCACGGAATGGTTGCGAAATAATATATTGAAAATAAAGAAAAGTGCCTGTGCGCCAGTGTCAGATTTCCATGAAACTGTATACTGCGTGTGATAAAAAATTAATTTGATACCATTTATACATTCATCATTAAACTACCTAGTTTATATCAATACTGAAAGAGTTAATTTATAAAGAAAATATTATTTTCCAAGATTTTCTAATTCATACTTCTTTAAGATAACTAAGCAATCAACAAAAGCTTCATTTATAAATATTCAAAAGATTTTGATTTGAAAAAATGCAGGATTTTCGGTTGAAATATTTAACCAATACTGCATCGAAAATCCGAGTGAACTTTATTGGGTACTATTATAAGTACCGCTTCTGAAATAGGCCATAGTAATTAGTAAATCAATAAGTGTTCTATTAGAATTATCTAGAATTATTAATTATGTGTTCGGCCCCATTCTATTTTCCTCGTATATAGAATGAGAACCGGGGTTATATTCCAGCACTATTGATGGGTCGGCAAGCTTTTTAATTGGAATAGTTTGAGAGCATATATCAATGTTTGGGTTTCGTGAATCCATGATCTGTTGCAAATATTGTTCACATCTGAAAGCAGGAATAGGCTGCTTTTATTAGAAAAAATGGGCTGGAATCTATCATGTGAAAGATTGAAATTCCTGATCGATAGACTATATCAATTTCAAAATATCACAGTTAATCTCTGTCAGCAATACTCGAAATATCATTTCTCATATAAGTATTATAAGTATATTATCAGTGGAATAGTCATCTACTTAGCATGAAATCCCGTGTCTAAGTCGAACCCAAGCTTACCTTGATGACCATCTTTTGTTGATGCAGAGCAGCTGTGTTTGGAATACCTTGTTGTATGGCAGCAAAATCTGCACCACACATGCAACCCATAAAAAAGCTAAATGACATATATTTAAGGAGTAATCGTCCCGATCTAAAAATATCATGAATAAACAGAGTACCAAATACAGAAATGTTCTCCAAAGCTTCATTCTATAGCGTGTTTACTCCCCTGTGAAAATGCCGTCTACATGTGCTGGTTTCCAAGTTTGTTAACGCATTAGGTGGTACGTGAGCTTAGCTCCTGATATCTGTCAAATGATTAATTTAGGCTGGTGTATCAGAAACTGCCTCTAAAAGTCGAAACCAGCTCCAAAGCATACGATTGAATTTTTAAAAGAGATGAGATGCAGGTGAGAAACTGCGGCCTAAAACAAATTTGCCTTCTGCTGATGGAGCTATTCATCAAGCAGTGTTATTCCATCCAGGGAAATGAAACATTTCTTGATTTCGATAACCGCAACATTGCGAGTCACGTGCTCGCGGGAAGAGCAAATCAACTCCCGCAAATCAACGCGGGTAGGGTGAAAGAGAAGCCAATTTGGATTATAAATATACGCTAAGATTTTTATATAGGTTTATGGAACATGAGGACACATCAGAATGTTGTTAATTGATTCGTTACTGAGTGTGGTTTTGAAGGAATTCTAGGTAGATATTGCACGCCATCATGAAATGCGCTGCCATGAATCAAAACTGATTAACGGAGGCGATGTTGCGTAACCGCTATTGTATAGCGCACACGAAAACTAATCTGGTCAATCTAAGAAAGTTCTTTCGGGCGTGTGATGAGAAAGTGGCATGTGGACATACCTTATTCACGTCATCATTTTTGTAGTACTTGCATTATTACTTTGGTTATTCCTTAATCAAATATTTGGTGGACTTTCTTAGCCTGACGATATTTACAGCGAAATTGGACTTATATTTGCAAACGAGCATCAATCATGAGCCGTAGGTGTGCTATGTTCCTCTCGTTATATACTTCAAATTTTACATTTTCATTTATACGGTAATCCTGTGGTGTTGTAAAGTATTATGTTTTTAAGAATAAATCCGTGTATCGAAAGACCGTTTATTCATACGGTCACCTAGAGTTGGTGGTTGGAGTGCCATTGTATCACGTTCCTTATTCTGACAAATAATCTTGGTCTGACGCAGCTGATGTGTCAGAAGTGATACCTTACTATAAAATGTTATAACCGGTTGTTTTCGAATTTATTTTCATTAAATGAATGCTTGATTAACGTTGAATTTATGACAAAAACAAGCAGAATTGTTGTGCTTGGAAATATATTACATTCGTGGTTCGTTGTACGAACCCGATGCAACAGCGGCATTTGAGTATACACTTGTTTACCATTTATCCACTGTTTCAAGTCTCGCTGAACCTCAACTTACTGTCTTCACCTGATAGTGGCAAACAGCCAGAAACCGGTAGTGGAGTGTAATTTCGGGGGATGTGAGCAACACATCACTTTGGTCATCCATAAGCGCCTTGAGTGCTTGACCACAAATCACTATGTGATTCTGTGTTTGAACATCGTGGTTCGTTGTACGAACCCTATGCAACAGTGGCATTCACGTATAACCTTGTTAACCATTTATCCACTGTTTCAAGACTCACTGAACCTAATCTTACTGTCTCCAACTGATGGCGGCAAACAGCCAGAAACTGGTAGTGGAGTGTGAGCAACACATCACTATATTACATTCAGTTAAGCAAAATTTCAAATCCACATAGACAGGTTTTGGAATATTCAGAACGGTCCATTTTTTAAAACCGAAAGTTTTACCATGTATTCGGCACGGATGTTTCATTTTATGTTACTTCTTCACTCTTATACTTACTTCAGTAGTTCAAACTAATTTGCAAAAGGCAGAAAATATTTCTTAAAACAATAATAACTACATTTATTCCAGATTTCATCTTTTCCCCAAATTTAGTTACGAAAAAATTACTTCACCGTGAAATCCGAAAGCAATTTTTTGAAATGGAACGTGAAACGTTTCAGTGAATTTTTACGATAATTTTTAATCATGACAGCTTGAATATCACAAAATGTCATGGTCATGCCGATCACGAAAACTCCAGTCAACATCGAAATTGAACGGTGGAGAATGTTCCTCATGTGAAATCCTTGACAACAGTCTGGTCACGGTGTGCAGAAAAACATTTTTTCGAAATGTAAAAATTTTAAAACAAGGACCATTCAAGCAGACTAAACATTACACTGAAATTAGTTGCTCTTTTTGGAGTAAATTTAGTTCCAAAAAATTTATTGTATACATCTTAACAAACATGGGGCACCGCATCTGGAAAGTTGATGTTTGCCAGTGGTTCGTTTTTCATTTGTAACTATGATCCCCAAAAAAAACGAATAATAACTCGATGACCTTGAAATCCAATTTGTGGTATGAATGGCCTGAAGATGACGAACAGCGAACAAGGCTCAGATGACATTGAGAGAAACGTTGATTCGATTGCAAAGTCAATTTAAAATATTTGTGGTACACCTCACATCATCGAACTATCCGAACTTGATGAATGCAAGCACAAACGAAGCGATCATAGAGCCTGTATGATAGGAAAGTTCGCAAAATACATAATAGGGTCAATAATCATTCTGATTTCCTCATTATCAATCTGCAAAGGATGCCATCGACCTCCTTTCATTCATTTAATAAATGAAACAATTTGTGACCTCACTAATGCTTGGTTTTCTTCAAATTTGTTCGGTTTTCCAATTTATGTTTCAAAATATGCGGAAACCTTGTTTGGTATTTTTTGAAGGCAGGACATTCGGCTCAGTTTCATGATACGTATAATCGAGTGAATTGCGAATACAATTAGGATTAAACCAATTTGTATTAATGGAAGCGCGTTTCCAAATATCCAAAGTGCCATTTTTATATTCAATATCTATTGACATGATGATTAGCTGTATACTAATATAACAGAAATTGATATTGCATATTTTTGAAACATAGATATTTTACAGATTACAGTTGCATTACCTAGTAATAAAATATTCATCCCATCCTGATATCGGTTTAGGGTCGTTCCCTAATCCCACTATTGCAAGGACGTTTTCATTTTGTTGTCCGACTTCTATCGAGATCACCATGGATCTAAAATGCAACCGCATCATGAAATAATGCAGCACAATGTTTCGCATGAATAAACAGTTCGATTCGGGGCAGCAATCTCTCCCGAAACGCTCAAAACAATAGACACAATCGGCTGACCCTCAGAAGTTACACGCTGTCGGTGTGCTCTACGTTCAGCAGCCGAGAGTAGTATTTTCTCTTCCCCAGATTGAAATTGACGCTTTACAATGGGCCTCTAAATCAAACAATCAATGATAAGTTCTTACCAAATTGTTGGGTCAATATTGAGAGCTATCGTGGCTCAGTTGCAAACGTATATGTGCCGCAAGTGCAATTTGCTGATTGGTCTATTTCCAGATTTCAACTCTGCATAGAGTAAATCTTATAGAATACGATGAGTTTCCGTTGTGTACACATGAACTCGTCAATGAGAGCGGCGCTGACGTAATAAAATGGACACGCTCTGCAAATCACTATCTTTCAAAGTGATTCAAAGTGATTCTAAGTTGTAATGGTCTTAAAAGCATTTAGCTTAACAATAACCATAAGATGGAGTTATGAAGTATGTACAATAAAAAGAGACGCAGACCTAATTCGTTTCAATTTGAACAAAAATTTGTAATAATATTGTGAATTTCTCACTCTCGTGCATCTGATTGTGTGAAACGTGGCAAATGCAATCTTAAGTCTAAAACGTGATTGAAACAGAGTTATTGAGGTCAAACAATCAAAGCACAAAAATGACTTTTGATTTGTTGGATTTTCAGAGACTATTGCTACCCGATATTGTTGATATTTATGTTCCAAAATGCGATTTAGTAGCAGCGTTTCGGTGACGTGATAACAATAACAAGTTCTGATATTAGAAACTTAGGAAAACGTTTGATCTGATACGTTACAAAATAGGCTAACCAGATAAATATGCTTGCATATAATTGTTCAACGCTTCTGAATTCTTTACAAAACCACTATCTACTGGCGCCCACACCCAGTAATGGTTGTCGAATATATGATCGCCTTGGACAGTCTCCAAGTAGCCGCCATCAATGACAGTTTCCGGGCTTGTGTGTGGCCAAGTAGAGTCGACGAAATTTTATGTAATGCACACCGTTTAAAAAGGTAGATCGTCAGTTGTTCGTAAAATCGGAAATAGTCAGTCATGGATTATGGTAGATTTTGGCGTTTTTACCGCTAGCTGGAACGTAAAAATCCGTTGTTGGCTAGTCATTGACCCAAATAACCATAATAAATGATATTCATACGAAAGTGCTGTAAATGCAAAGCATTAATCAGCATAAAGCTCTAAATTCCATCGCCCGTTACATGTTTAAGATATTGCTGTAAACGGTGTACAAAATGATGCAAAGATTTTTAGCAAGCATGAGTGAGTAGGAATAAACTAACGAAAGTTTCAAAATGCAATGTGAAATCTTTATAAATTATCAAAGTCATCTAAATGATTGATTTGAATCTACATTCCAATACTCGATTATTAACCTTGTTACATTGTTCACACGTGCGTAATTTTTAGTTAGTAATTTTATACCTGATGTTCACCAAAGAGCTGTGGAATACTATATGGCAATTAGTCATCTAATACTGGAATTGCAATGTAAATTTCTTTTCACATGCTTCACCACTTGCTTAACGATGAGATGCTATTGATTTACCAGAAACTGTTAGAATTTAGATGGATTGAGGCAGAAGTGAAATTCTGTAAATGATTAATGTGACCAATTTCAATATGCGATAATTTAGAAATACATTTGTAATATTTTTGATTATGAATGTTGTAAGCGATCAACTTTTGTTGGAATATACCAAACTATCATTTACCCTCGCGGCATTGATTGAACCAAATTACGATAAAATTGTGATTTGAACCCTACCTTTTAAACTGTGTCTAATTACAAAATATGATCAAAGTAATTCAAGATTCAAGATTTACAAGTGAAAGCCGAGTAACTCGATCTTGTGGAATTAAGCTGAACTCGCTAAACAAAAATTGCTATAGAGTGTGAGCAATGAAAACTGAAGCATATGCAAACAACATGGATAAGTACATCACACAACACGGTTTCTCTTCACAAACTATTCAAAAAGGACAGACCGACATCCTACTTACGTACTTGAAATGAGGTCGTAATTTGGTAGCTTGATGTAAAATATTACCAAGCAGTCTAAGTGAATAACACATCCTTGTTCGTCCTTACCATTCTGGCGGAGATTACTTTCTAGTGGGTCACTGAGACGAAAAAGAGAGTCGTTTAATACGAAGATCTAGCTGTTGTCCAAGTATTCCGTGCTTCGTATGGGTTTACAATGGGCCTCTAAATCAAACAATCAATGATAAGTTCTTACCAAATTGTTGGGTCAATATTGAGAGCTATCGTGGCTCAGTTGCAAACGTATATGTGCCGCAAGTGCAATTTGCTGATTGGTCTATTTCCAGATTTCAACTCTGCATAGAGTAAATCTTATAGAATACGATGAGTTTCCGTTGTGTACACATGAACTCGTCAATGAGAGCGGCGCTGACGTAATAAAATGGACACGCTCTGCAAATCACTATCTTTCAAAGTGATTCAAAGTGATTCTAAGTTGTAATGGTCTTAAAAGCATTTAGCTTAACAATAACCATAAGATGGAGTTATGAAGTATGTACAATAAAAAGAGACGCAGACCTAATTCGTTTCAATTTGAACAAAAATTTGTAATAATATTGTGAATTTCTCACTCTCGTGCATCTGATTGTGTGAAACGTGGCAAATGCAATCTTAAGTCTAAAACGTGATTGAAACAGAGTTATTGAGGTCAAACAATCAAAGCACAAAAATGACTTTTGATTTGTTGGATTTTCAGAGACTATTGCTACCCGATATTGTTGATATTTATGTTCCAAAATGCGATTTAGTAGCAGCGTTTCGGTGACGTGATAACAATAACAAGTTCTGATATTAGAAACTTAGGAAAACGTTTGATCTGATACGTTACAAAATAGGCTAACCAGATAAATATGCTTGCATATAATTGTTCAACGCTTCTGAATTCTTTACAAAACCACTATCTACTGGCGCCCACACCCAGTAATGGTTGTCGAATATATGATCGCCTTGGACAGTCTCCAAGTAGCCGCCATCAATGACAGTTTCCGGGCTTGTGTGTGGCCAAGTAGAGTCGACGAAATTTTATGTAATGCACACCGTTTAAAAAGGTAGATCGTCAAAAATCGGAAATATCAGTCATGGATTATGGTAGATTTTGGCGTTTTTACCAGCTGGAACGTAAAAATCCGTTGTTGGCTAGTCATTGACGATATTCATACGAAAGTGCTGTAAATGCAATAATCAGCATATCTATTCCATCGCCCGTTACATGTTTAAGATATTGCTGTAAACGGTGTACAAAATGATGCAAAGATTTTTAGCAAGCTGACTAACGAAAGTTTCAAAATGCAATGTGAAATCTTTATAAATTATCAAAGTCATCTAAATGATTGATTTAAATCTACATTCCAATACTCGATTATTAACCTTGTTACATTGTTCACACGTGCGTAATTTTTAGTTAGTAATTTTATACCTGATGTTCACCAAAGAGCTGTGGAATACTATATGGCAATTAGTCATCTAATACTGGAATTGCAATGTAAATTTCTTTTCACATGCTTCACCACTTGCTTAACGATGAGATGCCATTGATTTACCAGAAACTGTTAGAATTTAGATGGATTGAGGCAGAAGTGAAATTCTGTAAATGATTAATGTGACCAATTTCAATATGCGATAATTTAGAAATACATTTGTAATATTTTTGATTATGAATGTTGTAAGCGATCAACTTTTGTTGGAATATACCAAACTATCATTTACCCTCGCGGCTTTGATTGAACCAAATTACGATAAAATTGTGATTTGAACCCTACCTTTTAAACTGTGTCTAATTACAAAATATGATCAAAGTAATTCAAGATTCAAGATTTACAAGTGAAAGCCGAGTAACTCGATCTTGTGGAATTAAGCTGAACTCGCTAAACAAAAATTGCTATAGAGTGTGAGCAATGAAAACTGAAGCATATGCAAACAACATGGATAAGTACATCACACAACACGGTTTCTCTTCACAAACTATTCAAAAAGGACAGACCGACATCCTACTTACGTACTTGAAATGAGGTCGTAATTTGGTAGCTTGATGTAAAATATTACCAAGCAGTCTAAGTGAATAACACATCCTTGTTCGTCCTTACCATTCTGGCGGAGATTACTTTCTAGTGGGTCACTGAGACGAAAAAGAGAGTCGTTTAATACGAAGATCTAGCTGTTGTCCAAGTATTCCGTGCTTCGTATGGGTTCATTGAATGAATCGCTTTATCGAATAACTGATGATATTGGCACAGAATCTACCAAAATGAATTTTAGTAAAATTTCAAAGAGGCAGATTGTGGTGAAAAATTCGTATATATCTTTCTCATTTTGACCTTCTTAATAGACATAAGAGTGAAACCTCACACCATTTTACCAGTGAGATGCGTGAAACCATCCCGTTTCTGCTTCTTTCATATTACTTGATGCATTGAATGCAAAAAGTTCCTTACAATACATCCATACGTCATTGTGTTTGTATATATGTATTAGGGTTATTAGAAGGAGACGGCTGAAAAATAGTTGCATCCAATACACAATCTGAAATATGTTCTTATATTTTAAGTACAATTTTCGTCTTCCGCCAGACATGCACGACCGGTTGTGTTTGCTATAACTTCATGAAATTTTCGTTAAATTTCGTCGGAAGAAAAATTTCAACTGAAACGTATACAGACACGTAGAAATAAACATCGCAATCCAAATATGTTTTTTTTGAAAATTTTATACACACTGACATTTCACGACAGTAGTGGTAGCTTATTGGATTTCGAAACAATCCACTGAATCCGAATTAGTAATCAATTGCAAATAACTATTATACAGAATAATAATTTTTACAGAGTTCGAGTGGTTTCTACAATGTTTTATAATTAAAAATATTAGAGTTGATCTATGATCTTTTGCACACGTAACACATCGGAATGTCTAGACAGCTCACGATCCCCTCAATTCTTGCTCGGGTAGATACATGCGCAGTAAATAGAGCATAGAATCTTCAGAACTGTAGATTTGTAAATATTTTGTTTCACGGATAATTCGCGTTTACACCAATAATTTTTGATACTAAAAATAGAATGGTTATTCGTACGTATTCACTTAATCAGGACTGAATTTAAACCTGATGACTTGGAACATGTTTCAACAAATATTCAAAATGTTATCTAAGGTTTTAAAAAGTTTTGGAAACGCAAATTCTTCACAATACGAGAATTAAACGTTTTTTCACCGAAAAGCGTACGATATGTTGTGGATAATGATCTCGGAATAGAAGATATACTCAACAGTGTTTTCTGATATTCCATCACATTATGCTCTCAGCTGCCGATCTTAGATCACACCGTCACCGATAGATTGAGTACTGTGACCGTTGCGGGGAAGATTTGTTTTCACAAATCAGAGTGTTTATTATTGGAAATACTGTGGATCATGAAACCATCATGTGATGCACACTCATGGTCGACATCGACCGAAGGAGGTCAACAAAATAACAACTGTATAAAGCCATACATTTTTACTCAGAGGGCACGTATTTTCTTAACCATACAGGTCAATTTTTTTCTTCAAGAAATAAAAAGTAGGAAGAAATACAGTAGCCATTAGCTTGTAGGTAATCAACCTTATGTGGCGACCAAATGTTTTTCACACTGACTGTATAGGGGCATGATAGGCAAGCATCAAACTTTAACACGAAAAAGCAAACGCATGTTGTAAATTTGAAAATATCATATATGACTCTAAAATATCCCAGTAGTAACTTGAAATAAACTAGTGATTCTAGTATTTATATTATTACCAGCAAACTGCCCTTATACTTCTGCAAAGAACCAAATTAAAATTAAAAACAAAATTAAAACAAATAGCGCTTGTGCATGACGGAAATGCATGCAAATGAGCATTTTGCTTCATCGTTATGGGTTTAACCCTATTATACATGTGTTTGGACACAGGTGATTGAACAGGTTAGTCGTAACAGCCATATCCAACAGTGGCTTACAAGCGATACTTGTTTACCATTTCTCCACTGTTTCAAGCGCATGCGAATCCTGATCTTACTGTCCCAACCTGATGAGTGAAAACAGCACGAAACCGTTCGTGGGTGTGTGACGGAAATGCATGCAAATGAAATTCAAAACAAATTAATTAACAATTTTTTTTAACATTGATTCGAGGAATTTGGAGTAAAACACTAAATATTTCCTGTGGCCCGAAATAAAAGTTTATTATGTTTTATTCGTATGAATAAAGCAGTTTCATACACAACATACTGAAACCGGAACGCATGTGTATCTAGCAAATTCAGTAAATAACTGGTTTCAAATTCATAAATATAAAGATAGGTCACTATACCGAAGATTATTTATTGGTGTTACATCATGATATTTTGCATCACATACGCACCGGAATGTTTTTCAGTCAACTTAACTCATTTAATTAACCATTCCTTCAATCAAATCTGTCATAGTTCTGCGAATGTGCATTGAACCACCTTCTACACCATTCTGATAAACGCTTTCTGGTTACCTTATTTCAGCTTGTCCCAATGAGCTTCACATGCACTTTCCGAGAGTTCTTTTAAAAATTAACCATCTCATCATCTGCGTGTATTTTTGTTCGAACAAATTCGAACTTAAGTTCTGCAGCTAGTGAGGATGGCATTTTTGCTGTGCTGATCTGCTCCTCATCGTTCATTAGACTGGCAGAGAGTCATTATTTACAGAATATATTATTTTACTCATAGGCTTATAAATTCAAGTACTGATTGAGTTCATCTCTACCTGTGGAATTTAGTAAAGTTTGCTACTCTTGTTAGCAATTTCTTATTTCATCTATCCTGTTTAGCTTCTCTATGATTTATTTATTGTGCAACCGATTAGCTAAGGTGTACAAATCACAGAGTTCTATGAATGTGAATTTTCTAGAACTGCAATATTTAGCAGTCAATTTTGATTGACATGCTGCTTCCATTATTTCGCATTGCGTGGTTTTGTTGCCTTCAGGAAATGCTCTATGTAATGTGGGTTAATGCTGTTGTAAATTTCAACAATCTGGTTAATTTCAAAAATGTAAATCACTAGGATATACAGCAACTTTGCATACTATATAATCCAAGCGTGTAAACACATTCAATGTGCGATTTGCTTGCGTTTAATTAGCCACAAATTTAATATTAAATTAAATATCTAAATAAGATTTCCAAGAAGAAGGTTTATATATCTTAGCATAGCATCAAACGGTGGATCGCTGGCCTTTTTTCTGTTCCTCGAGCAAGAAATGATTTCAGAATGTGGACGGGCTGCCAGTCTATGTCCATTAATTTCGCAATTAGTGTTATAGCTAATTTTACAGCTGTATATAGTTAGGGTTACGCACATTATTCAAAATGTTACGTTTGGTAGGATTCGAATCTGGACCTTTAGATTAAAGCTCGAACGTCGAAACTTTTGTGCTACCGCGGGCTGAGCTTTAGTCAGTTGCGGGTCTTCTTCAGGCAATGTCGATCATATATGTGCATCACAAGAGGGTCACCATTTCACGCTCCACGGCGTTTCCTTCGACTAAACAGTAATATTATTGAAATAAAGTTTCTCAAACAACGCTCACAACGATGGTCATACTTCTCCGATTTGCGGTATTTGCTTGCGTTTCGCGTGAACTACGTACAGTGTTCGAGAGCAGTATTTGCTCATTTTCAGCTTAAAGTTTTCGCTGCAGGCAATGCCCATAAAACTGCGAGTTCATGAGCACATTGTTAACTCTTAACTGCCTGAATTATGTTTTACATTGAAATAATTTTTTCTCCTGCATTTTTGTGATGAGACTGCTCTTCTAATATGGGGACAGAAAGTATTTTTAGTTTCTTACATATTACGGAAAATATAAAACAGGGGACAAATTCGGTACAATCGTCCTGTGCTGGCACCTTTTTCATTGATTTCCAGCTATAGTCATATGAGACATAAAAGGTAAAAAAAGATTTCTCAATTAATTTTTTTTAATGTGAAACACACATAAGGTAGAAAAATAGGTTGAATAAAAAATAATGTATTTCCTTCATGCGGTCATCGCGACCAAAACCCATGGAATGCCGCAAAACAGTTCTTATGCATGTCTTAGCATAAGTGGTCATTGCATTTAGTGCAGTATATCTTCGACTTTCCAGGACAGTTTTTGAATTTGCATCGGTTTCTTTTTTTTTCTCGACACAAGGCACATGTGCCACTTGGTCCAACCTCACATCGTCGGATGGGGCTCCACACCTTCTTTGGTACTTTGAGGGGCTCTCACGTTTAGGAGGCAAGCAAATTTTTACAGCTTTGGTAAGGGTGAAAGCTACCTCAAGTTTGAAGGAAGCAAGCTGGAGCACTTCTTTTTTTGGAAGAGAAAGCCTCTTGCAGTCTCTATGATAACAAACCCATGTGCGAATCAGCTTTGATAATTTAAAAAAGAAGATGGTCTGCCAAATCTACACCACCTATTGACTTATTGTATCGTTTCACAATATCAGGGCAAGGTATCTCAATGGACCTCTTTGTAGTTTTATCAAATCTACGGACAGTTGATAGAGGATTTGCCCTGGCAAATGTAGACACCAAATTGACTACTTTGTTGTCGTACCAGCGAACCAGGGTGACAATTAATTGTCCCTTCACCTCGAAGGAGCCCCCGCCTTTTTTCATTAGGCGCTTGTCATTCTTCATGTTTTTTGGTAGGCCAGCTAATCGTGGCAGTCTAACTGTGGCGCAACAAAATATTCCCACATCTGACAAGTATTGCAGAAGGAGCACAGAAGTGAACCAGTTATGAAGAAATACAAGATGGTTCTCATTAGAAAAAATGTTCTTTGCGAGATGTAGCACAATATTTGAGCTAGCACCGATGTTTGGGACGTTGAGATCATAGATGGGGGATATTTTCCCAGTATATGGGATGAAATCGCACATGATCCCACGATCGTCAGCGAATACGAAAAGTTTGTAGCCAAAATTTTCAGGTTTATTTGGCAGGTATTGTTTGAGCCTTGATCTGCCATTCGATGGCACCATTTGCTCACCAACGCAGAGATTTTGCTCTTTGGTTAGGTTTTAAAATTTTGTTCCTAGATGGTTTACTAGAGGTTTCACTTTGGGTTAAAATCAGCACCTCCAGGTTTGCCAGCGTTTGTGTTATCAGCTAAATAAAGATTTGATTTGATGGCTTCAAATCTATCTCGAGACATGCACTCAGCTGCATAATCAGTGAGAGGAGAGAGCTTCTTGGCCCAGTGCATTCTTGTATTCGGTAACTTTGATATTGACAAATACAGTACAAGGCCCAACCATTTTTCCAGTTCTTCTCTGAAAACATAAGTGCCGGTTGTATCATTTTTGGGACACGCTCTTGTATAGGTTTACATGAAGGATGTCACATATTTGAGACATATATTCCGATAGTCATATTTCGCATAGAAAAATATTTCATCATTCGTGTATACGTTGAATGTGTTCAGAAGATGTCTATAAATGAAGCAAAAAATTATCAATGTATATACTTGCAAGGTTTTTCAGGCATTGCACGCAGAAAAATGATACACGGAGCGAAATTTCACAAGCGTCACCTCACTTCTGAAGTTTGTTGACAACTGGCGCGCCACATGGCTCAGCCGTCTCAAACACATGCCAAACGAGAGCAGAACGTGTGCCGAATCCGATACCCCCGGCATACGAAAGTGATCTGTCTAATTTAACTTATTATATACCTTTAAATTTTGTGTACCGAATTTGCCCCATTTGACCGTTAATGGTTAACAGTTCGTCTGGTCAATGCCGTTAGTTTTATTCTCTATACTGCGAACGTGTTTTTAGGGGCAAGGTCGAATTCTTGATGTTTAATATTCATAGTGCGGATCTTTTGGAATACGATCGTTTTAAATTCTTTAAACATGACCCAGTTAGTTTGAGTCCAACTTCGCATTGAAAAATCGTCTAACTACCTGCTGGACCTTATTTCTATCGGCTCATAGAAGGCGTGATTTTTAATTTGTCGGCATTCGTTTGAAGTTTGAAAAATGCTAAGCTTTTGTACTCCAAGACGTACCATTCGTTTCAACTTTCTTTACAACATGGGTGGAGACAGAGACTCGACGTATACAGATTTTAGGCCATTCCCGGTTTTCATAGGCTGAATTTGATGGACTCGTTTAGTTTAACTCGGCTGTGGAAGTTTGATTGAATTGTACAGCACGATAAGCTTCGCACACATGACTCTCATTGATCCTCTGTTTACCAATCAATTTTACGCGTGCGAACTCTAGTCTGGTGAAGATTCACTTTTGTCCAACCAATGAATGGTCAGTGTCGCAGGCTGATCTCTGTTGTGATCTTGTGATAATACGCTTTTAATATAAGTGGACCTAACGACAATAAGATGAAGCAGATTCTGATGGTACGAGAGAGATAACTTTTCGATTGGGTTTATGTTGTGGCTTTCTTTGAAAGAGTTTGATATTGACACATTAACTGGACTATGTGCGTTTGTCTAAAAGGTGCCGCCCATTTAAATTTGTTCTACCTACTCCAAACTTTCCTAAACAGTTTGCCCAAGATCCGTGATCTGAGCCAACTCTGATATTGAATTCACCCAACACCATTACAAAGTTTTCTACAGTACGCTCTCCAGGAAAAGATGTGAGACTATGATACTGCATGTCTTTTCCATTATATGTCACATATAGGTTGGGCGCCTAAGCGATGACCAACGTAATTGCCTGTACTGCACTTCAGATTTCGAGCCAAAATCAGCACGCTTTCACTGCTGCTGGGCTATATTACTTTTAATGACTGTTCCGCATTAGCAACACAACTGGATGCATTAGCGTTTCAAAAGAGCCACTTCCATTCTAAAAATTTGATTTTTTACTTTAATCATACCAGTTCTACGTAGCCACGTCTCTCTAAAGGCAGGAACATCGGCTTTCAGCCTTTCCAGTTCATTGTTAATGACAGTAAATTTTCATGTATCTGGTCTTCAAGACTTCCTCATCAAATCCAGTAAGCAGGGATCAAACGTTCCTGGTTATGAAAATCAGACACAATTTCTTTGTGTAAGCGATTTGTATGATGTAAATACAAAACAATCATTAATTTTATCAAAAATAATTCAATCAATGGTAAATCATTTATTCACTACTACCAGACTAACTTAACTTACTATTTTTGCCATATAATGGGATTCGCTAGTGAAGTCAGATATGGTTAAAAACAATTATAGAACAAAATGCTCATTTGCATAGACTTTCATCACACACACACCCCGACCGGTTTTGAGCTATTTGCACCTATCAGGTAAAAACCGTAAGATCAGGATCCGCATGCGCTTGAAACAGCGGAAGAATCGAAAACAAGTTGCGCTTGTATGCCACTATTGTATAAGGTTGGTACGAGAAACCTGTCCAAACTCCTGTGTCCAAACGCATGTAGATAGTCTTTTAACCCATGATCATGAACACAAATGCTCATTTGTATACATTTTCATCAAACAGATGCTCTGCAACCGGTTTCGTTTTGTTTTCACTCATCAGATACGGCAGTATGATCAGGATCCGCATGCGCTTGATTTTTGGTCACGAAAATAATATTACTTTTCTTTTTGATTGAATACAAGTATTCATTTTTACTAATTTTTTATTCACCACATTATGTTGAAACAAACAAATATTCACAGCATACTGTAGCCATGCTTTGTTTGCGGCGAAGATAAAACAGTTTTTTAGCGTCTTTCAGGAATAAAAACAGCGGGTGTAACTTGGACAAGAAGAGGTGGTCTGAGAAACGGAGCATTGAATATTAACGCAATTGTATATTTGCACACACAATTTTCGCTTTCATGAATTTATCCTTGTTTGCATTTAGTTGTTCATGTTAAGTTTAAGCACCACCTTTCACTTTTTCACTCGAATATCACAAAATATTTGAAAAATGCATGATATGTTTCTTCCAAGTAAACAAGTAACATCGATAGGATTCGGCAATAAAATTGGTTAGTTCGTACATCAATTAAACTGTTTTTTGATCAGATATGGTGATCGAATATTCTCACATCTGCTCGTGATGACAATAAATTAATAGACATCATTTATTCGTAAACAAATTGGGTTTTGCTTAGTTTATTTGGAAATTACCCATCACAACTTTAGCGTCAAGACCCAAATTATCCCAATGAAATTGATTAGATTCGAAACATTCCAAAAAATTTAGAAATTCTCTCATCGATAATCGAAGTCAATATGCACAGAAAGTCAATTTAAGTTCTTTGAAATTTCGGAATGCAATAAGTAATTTCGATCCATCCATTCCGAATGTGGTAATGATTATTACTCAAAATTGGCATTTAGTGAACGCTGAGACGTTTCAACAGAGTTCACTACGTCAATATATTTTATCACAACATTCGAGGATATTTTCTCGGTAAACCTCATCAAGCTCTGCAATAGAAGCGTAATAAGCTAGACATGGATATGATTAAAATCAACGATTAAACAAGACATCAATGTTATCTTTTGTTACTTAATATTTTTCGGTCGATATATATGTTGGCCAGAGGCATGAAAGATTACGAACTAGTCGTTTTTGAAGTCTAAGTCGTCTGACCTACTGATTTTAATTGCAATCGGATCTTTTCAAAATGTTCTCGCCAACTTTTTGTGGCAGATTGCAGGGAACTATGTAAAAAATTTAGAATGCATCCTAAGGCTATACTGAGTGATTTATCTTGGAGTTCATGTTTTTATGAAAATTAGGATTTTAAAATAATCAACCGAAGCGTCAATTTATTTCAGTACCAAATTCTTATTGACACTTATTCCATAAAATATTATTTCGGCATTCAAGAGTTTTACCGTAAAGTTGATATTTTTGATCATCACCATTTTAATAACGTGGCATTTCTGATTATATTTAATCTGATATATCAGATATTATCGTAAGAATACCGTAAGTAACACCGATATAGGAAAAGCTGATTATGTCTTAGCAACTTTCGTGATCTAGGGGATAGGAAAACACAATTGTGACTTGAGACGCAAGCTTGATATTTTTCCTACATTTTCTCTCGAAAACTAGACGTTAAATTGAAGAAAATTAACCTTAAGATCGTAATAATTTGCAATCACCGTGTTAAACGAATTCCCTCGGGAACTACAGAGGATTTTGGCATATGCATCGCAATTCATGCAATTTAACGAGATTTCGTTAATTAACCTTATCCGCCTAGTACAGACGCGGAACTCGGTTCGCTTCGTTTGTATGATTGCTTCATTGTTTGATCGATCACAATACGACAATCCAGACAATACAAATTTGCTATAAATGTTGCATAGGGTTCCGTTTTTTTCAAATACAAATTAGTAAAAACATTTATTTGTTATTTTAAACATTCTTTCAATGTAATGGTGGAATACGTTTTGCCACTTGGTAGTTTTACATTTGAAATAATGAAAATGATAATTTAGTTTAAACGAAACATTTTCGTCCGAGATGCTTTAATGTTCAATATTCTGGCACTGATCAACAGATTTAAAGTGTAAGTAAATGCTCTTTTCTAAGAAGTGACGTTTTGATTACAATTTTTCCATTTGTTTTTTTGTTGTACTGAAGATCGTGTAATATTATGGCGTTACCTCGCTAGCACAGAAATCGGAAAACATTTACTAACTTTTCTAAAATATAGATAGTCTATATTACATTACTCACGGCTGCATCTCAGTATTCACTTAACAAAGATTGGAATAGTAAGCTGCTAATTATTTCCTACAAAATGTATGTCGAACGTTTTAGCCACTCGAGATTTTTGTAATAAAACGATATCGATGCACTAATTTGGTCATGGTCGACACCAGTGACAGTTCAGTGAAGAATGAACAGTAAGATGTATAAAATTGTAAACAGGATGGAAGTAACGCCATAAATCGAAATCAATAATGCTAAACAAGTGTTTTATTGTAATAATGGTCGATTGTAATCGAATTGGCTTTATGAGTCACAACTTAGGATTAGTAATTTTGAGTGCCATGAGTATGTGACGCACTACCAATGTTAGTAATCGTCTGCAATGATGTGCGGTGGAAAATCGGCGTTTCTTTCGATGTTGAATTATATTTATGCAATCACTTTAAATAAATTACCAAACTCCATAAATCTGTGGCATTATCAAATTTCTTCTACTTCGGTTGGACTCAAATTGGCCACAAATAGTGAACAACTCCCCTTCCACACTTAATGTCCATTTGAAGATTCAATATTCGAAATCAGTCTTTATTAAATTGTTCCTTCCAATGTATTGGCAGTTTTCGGGTAAAAAACAAGTTCCTCGAGTGTTGAGTTCGTGCTACAAATGACGCAGCTAAATTATTGCAATTATTGCTGTTGACTGTGAATACAGATCGACAGATAATAGTTCAATACATCGCGTTACATTAATGTTAAATAATAATCTGCTGGCTCAGTTTACTAAAAAGCATCAGTGCTTCCGTTATACACAGGCGTTTGAAAAAATCAACCAAACACATTTTGCCCATGCAGCACTGGAGTCAACGAAATAATCTCACCGCAACTGTTGAGAGATTTTACATTTTTTACTCCATATACCTTGTCATCCTATGGTTATTGTTCAGCCTACTGCTTTTTCTACCATAAAACTTTCTGCGTTCTTAGTTATGAGTTCTAAACAAACTCGCACGGAAAAAATGTCGTGTACAGTTGAGTCGCGAGTGAGGGTCAGTTAGAGACAATGTGTGAGCACTTTTCTTATACAAGCCCCGTAGATTGAGCAATGTTGAGGTTGGTTTGCGGTATTAAAAATAATTTAGGCCAAAATCCGATTTCTTTGGAGACGACAACGTGGATGATCAAATAAATTCACGGTTTTGATTCGCTCATTGTATGGGTTTCTGCTGAGTCCGGCGACAAGTTTGATAGCTCAATGTTATATTGTTTGCGAAGTCGCAACATTTTTAAGCCATGACGACCATGCTTGAATTGCGTATTCCATCGTGCGTCTGATATGCGTATTTATTATGCGGGAAAATTTCTGTTTTTAGAACCTACCGAAAATTATCGTTAGGAGTGACAATTTATTTTGGTTTTGCGGTGGCTTGACATCTCTAAGGTGTTGCTTATAGGCACACGTAAGTTTCTTTGTCCCATGGTCCACGGAGACTGTGTGCACCAAGGGCATATTGAAACTCTACATATTGTGACACTGGAAAATTGAAGAAAAGACGATTTTTAGGGACAAAGTGTGGAGGTTGTCCAGGTACTTCTGGAGCAGTTCGCAGTCATCCGGTTTCTTTATCCTCCACGACACTTTTTTATTGTTCACGAACAGTACGATCTCTTGCTTATTAAGGGAAAACAGGATTGGTCCGAGAACGGATCCCTGAGGCACTCTACTTGTCATGACTACCAAGTTCTGCAAAGTACTGTCCACAGAAATTCTAACACGCCGATCGGCCAGGTAATTTTCTAACCAGGATAATAGTCTTCCATCGATACCACATTGTTAAAGATTCAGCATGAGAATACTGTGGATTGCGCCGTCGAATGGTTTCGACATATCAAGGGAACATACATGGAAGGTATCCCCAATAACTACTGCTCGAATTCAATCATCAAGGGTTAGTAAGGCACGGGTATCTTTTTCGAAAACAGTGTTGCGCTCCCGAAACTAGCCTATTCTCCGGAAAAACGCTTATGATTAGGCCTTAGCAACGAAAAGCCCCAAAATTAGGAAAGTGTGCACATAAGTATTTCACAATTTTTGCCATTTATAATCGCTGGAGCGGTGTTTACCCTAAATTTCGATAATGCATTTTTGCTAAGGGTCTAGAGGTTTAACAAATCTGAAGTATATAAGTGGGTTGTTGAGAGGTCTGCATAAGTCTTATTATATCAAATTATAGACAATAATGTTTTGCTGTCTTACGTGGATGTCCCAAAACCCAAATTAATTGGATTTTGATTATATTTCTAATGCAACAATCATCCGATTTCTGTGGGGAATCAATTGATTTTAAGCAAGCGTACGACCTATTTGTCGCTACATGCATGTTTCACTTCGAAGATTGTTAGTTTGGCAAGGGTCTATATACCTTAATGGATGGAGAGGTTGCATTTCAGAACTACATCCATAAGAAATAACTTCCAATAGTTCACTGTTTTCGTGCCACAATCAAGATCTGCCATAAGCAAAACAACACAGGAAGTATTTCTGTGTTACCTGGATTACTTGGTTCTAGCTGTTCAAATAGGATATATAGAATATAGGATATATATATATGTATATATAAGATATACTCTAGTAATTCTTCAATGTGACTGTAGAGTTTTCCTTTTTAGTCATTGATGGTGTCCGATTGGTTTGTCTTTAAAATTCAAGGACAGGCTTGACACGTTAACAATTTGCGTGCTTTTGACGTACGGTTGTGAAAATTATACAGTGGGAAGATAAAAATAATGTGTCTGCGATAATTGATCTCTCCGCACCATAGTCAGATTTAGTTGGTTCCATCAAATACGTACCGCATCTATTCGGAATAGAATTTGATAGCGATGAAGATATTGAAATACTCGTTTACGAGAATCGACTTTGCTGGTCGGGTTATGCGTTACGAATAAAAATCATCAATCACCTAACTCGGTTTTAATCACCACGAATAATAGCTATAGTGTTGTTCTAATTCTTGTTAGACTGCCCAAAGAAATACACGAAATTAATTAACAATCATGGTACATTTCTAATCAATGATGAACAGCAAGTGAAATTATAGAAATAACATTTTTAAAAATTTGTTGGCTTCATATATACATGATTCATTAAATATTAATGCTTGAGGAATTTTATATTTGGTACGTTGCATTTTATTTTCCGTCTGATTGCTTAGTTGACACGCAATATGTAAGACAAAAGGATTGTTTTAAATATTTGGTAAATACCACAAAATATTTTGCATATCAAAACAAGAACGGTCAAGAAAATCATAAAAATGAAACAAGAAAAAAATTGAAGTAGATTACAGTGAAAAGAATAAAAAACGGGGTTATAAAGTCGGATGAATAAGTTGAGTATGCTTTCCGATTGTTATATCTGGAATTACCGCTGGCCCAACGGTGGATAAGAGAGAACCCCAACCGGTACTAAGCCGGTTCATTCACTCAATGGATATCGCAGTGTGTTTAGCAAACTAAACCTACATTAGGCGTGCACGATCAATATTGATTGATGATTGATTGGTAGTTCATTTAATGTTTATTCTTCAAAAAACATACCGAAATGATTAGTTCTGAAAACGTTTTTAGCACATTCTCTTATTGATCCCTCAACAGCCGTTTGTACTCTGGCGCTCTGTGGACTAAATAAATATATGATGAATTAGTGTAGTGCTGTTATTGACCTTCTTTAGTCGATGTTCCTCATGTGGGTGCTTCACAAGCGTACGGCAATATCATGCTCCGCGTCGTTTCAAACGAGTAACCAATTCGATTCATGAGGGACAATACATCTGAAAGCATTATCCAAGCGATCGATGGCGTTCGCTCAGCATGATTTAGGTTTAGTACCTAAGTGCATTATCTGCTCTGCAGCTCGTAGATGACACAGTAAACAATGCCTTTAAATTCAGCGGTCAGAGTTAGTTCATCCAAATCGGTAGACTCGATGCAATTAGCTTTCATATCTCTTGCAAACGTATTTATATAACAAGTGTAGCATACCCAAGGGTAGATTTCCTTATTTCAACACTCAATTGACTAGATCTTATGGAATACGACCAATTATGCTTCAGTTTATATGAGTCTGCTAGCATATAAGAAAGAAAGAAAGAAAGAAAAATGGTTTTATTCGAGTACACGAATTTTCAGCGATGTGGAAGTATGGTGATGGTCATGATCTGTATAAATTGCTTGTGCATTTGTAACTTTGTCCGTCCACGATGTTGTTGACTAAAAGTTTCATGAATGTAATATGTGCTATTACTATAATAAGATTCCGAAAGAAACGTTTTTTATAATTTCATAGAAAATCGCTCTGCAACTTTATGCAAATAAATTTTGATTGCTGATAATGTAATGTAATTTTTATGCAGATTCTCTGTGCAGAACAAGATACGCGTTAACCAATATTTTGACCACTCGTTCAAGGTCATCCACTTTGTCACAGCTTGTCTCGTTGGAAAATCTAGCGCAGTAAGCCATCCATAGACTTGAAATTCAAATCTAATTTGATTTATCTTCATGAAATAAACGAATTTGTAATAGCAAGCATTTTTATTTATCACCAAATACTGAGTGAGTGATACACTATCAGGTCATTAAAGTGGCCTTATCGTTTTCACCTATATGACGGCAGCACATAATATGAACATATTTTAAAAAATCTAGAAATCACTTTTGATTTTTTAAATAGAACTAGCCAGATTCATGTGCCTTCTGTTTATTGTGAATCTCGAACCTCCAATTGGGTTTCAAGATAACCGACGAGACCAAACTTCAATTGAATAACAAAATAAAATATGAGCTCATTTAAATATTCCGCCTGTCAAAATTATGAGTCATCTTGAACTAAGCGAAAATGAAATCAGCATGGCGGGCGAAACGAATATTAATGAGATGGTGGCATTGAAAGTTCGCAAATGAACACGTGTGCGTTCTGAGTAAAATAATAAATGCATAATACAAATGTTGTTTCCGAAGCTGTTTAGAAATTTCAGTTCGTTAAATTCTATGAATTAGGTTCTATAAAGGATAACTCTATTGATTGACGAAATCATTGCTATAAAACAATACCTTGTATATTTTCGTGATGATAAGACAAGCATACATTTAATTTAAATGAAAATGATTACATGAAGTCGGGGATTCGTTTTGCTTATCAATAAAGAGAGCTTGTCAGAGATTGTATAGTTTTAAGCTCTTCCTAAAACTGCCTCCACTAATTAACTATACATCTATTTGTCCATTTTTATAACGGATATAACGGATGAATATATATTATATGAGAGACGTTAAGTTTGCTGTTCATTGAATTCCACATTGTATAAGCAGTAGATTTAATTACTTCCGTAGGCAATTTGCTTACTCTGAGTAGATTATTTGCATAAAGAGTTTCATAAAAGGCAGCATTAGGGTTCTAATCCATCTATATCACTTTGTATAACTAGTAAACTTCACGTACTTTCCATGATTATCTTGGCATTTTAACTACTCATTAGTAGTTCAAATATCCATAGACTTGATCGAATCAGTTAACGCATTCGAATTTTACTCTCATTTGAGTTCGTATATTCTCTGTTCCTGTTTAAAAAATAAAATCAAAATGTATAAATACGAAGTCTGGAGCCGTAAGACATCAGATGTCACCCGTTTTATAGATTATGCTCAAAATTTAAGAATAATTTCCAAACCGGCATATAGCTAGATGTTCTTGATGGTAAACATCAAACAATCATTCGTTCACCAGTGAATTTCTAAATATGTTTTTAATGGAGGCTGCCAAATAGATAAATAATATTAAATAATAATAATGGGATAATTGATATTTCTATGGGACACAGCCAAAGAAGGATTGCAAGTAATTGAGTCCGTGTTATTATTTATCGTAAATCAAGCGAATGCATGTGCTTCTTATGCTGAATCACGCGAAATCTTGTCAAACTTTGTGATGCTCGACCTATTTTTTATAAATTTTTGTGAGAAACAACGCCACTCTGGACATACGAAGCAGAATGGACTGTGAAACTATCATATGATCGAAATTTAAATGCTTCACATGGAAGTACTTAGGTATAAAAATGTGGACTATATACAAACAACGGACTTAAATTATTTTTCGCTTAAATATAATTAGTATAGAGGGAATAGATAGAATCGATTATAAAATAGGGTTTTTCGTGATCCGTTAAACTGACCTTGGTGAATAGGTTATTATTGTTTCATTAATAAAAATATAGTCATTATTGTTTTAAATGAATCGACTCTCAGGATGTATTAAATTCATTGCAACAATGTGTTTTGTTCGCTAACACATTTTGCGCTTGGTCGAATAACTTGGTAAAGCTTTCCTATTTGTTGCGTATGTATTGTATCTCTCTACTGACTTGATATAATACGCAGCTGTGTAACATTCGGAGCCAGCATCTGTCATACAAGCGGTATTTTTCAAATAATCTACTCCGAAAGAATCTTCATTAGCGTTCAGCCAATCAGTGCTATTTAGACCAGAGTAATGAGTCTTGTCGATGTGTTTCCTGATTTGCGCGAGCTTCTCTCTCGGCCTTGTGAAATCTCACCTGATGTTTTAATAGATAGTTGTTTTCGGTTTTGAGCGGAAGCGAGTTGAAATTAAGCTCCCATCTACTTTGGTTATTTAAATTAAGTTCGCAGACATAAAGAAAAACGTGTGGCTACCTGCCTGGTAGACGAATTATACAAAGATTGGTCGCGTATGGTTTTGCATACGAATTCCGTGACAGTGACACATTCGTCGGCTTTCGCTTTGTCCCAAGTTCATGTTCACTGAATCTCATATTCGCACTACAGGTGCGTCTATTCGGGTAGATATAATGTTAGATCAGCCGTGTGAGGTTACACTGAGATCATAAAATGAAACTATCAATTAACATCTGTGAAGTACTCATCCACCCTGTATAACATTATCGTAGCCAATGTTACTTCGAATATATCTCACAGTAAAGCGAATAAATGTCTAACACTATTTGCACAGAACTTTAATAACGTTGGTTTTGTTCACACAAACGGAATAATTATATAAGAAGCTCGCATATGCTTTGGATTATCGGCCGACTTCGATTTCATTTCTCATGTCATCAGGTCATCTCATGTCAAGGAGAGGTAGCTGGGCAATATCTGGCCAGTTATCACCACTTTTCCGTTCATCTTGTGATTTTTTGCCATTTGGTTCCCTTTTTTCTCTTGTCGCGTAGAGTGAGAGCGACTGGCGTCGATGACCTGATTATGTGCGCCGTCAATTACGCTCTCCGTTTCTTTCACTGGTACAACTGCAGGCAAAGATTGTTAAGTTTACACAACGATCTCGCCAACAACGTAGGCTAATATTTAAT
>JACCGJ010010047.1:0-20978 GCA_013407085.1 Atriophallophorus winterbourni
ATAATAATATTAATAATAATAATAATAATAATATTAATAATAATAATAATAATAATAATAATGATAATAATAATAATAATAATAATAATAATAATAATAATAATAATAATAATAATAATAATAATAATAATAATAATAATAATAATAATAATAATAATAATAATAATAATAATAATAATAATAATAATAATAAAAAAAATAATAATAATAATAATAATAATAATAATAATAATAATAATAATAATAATAATAATAATAATAATAAAAATAATAATAATAATAATAATAATAATAATAATAATAATAATAATAATAATAATAATAATAATAATAATAATAATAATAATAATAATAATAATAATAATAATCGCATTACTCCGAATGCTTTTTCGAAGCGGGATGGTGAGGCTCAGTTTTGGCCACCGTTCATCATACGTTTTTTCCGGAAACTACTTACGAATTTGGTTGCAGGGTGGTATATTTTATCAAGCACTAGTATATCTTTTTATAACCACGTAGTCCAAGCTTGCGATGTATGGTTCATGGTTGGAATAAAGTAAGTTTTCGTGATCATGAGCAACGATTTTAAAAATCTGTCGCAGCATACCTAGAAGATTTGAAGAACGCCTGTAGAAGAACTCAGACTCCAGGATTTATTTCCGACTGGGTTCAGCTCGAAATCGTCTGTTTATAGTTATATTTGTACTGGAATGTCTTACCAATTTGCAGCACCTTGTATGTTTTGGAAATTGAATGGTAGCTTATTTAATTGGAGAGCATCTAAATTACTTTGTAGCTGTACACAGTCCACAGTTGATTTTATCTGCGTCCAAAGTTTAACGTGCTATGGCTTGAAGAAGTGTCAAATGTCAAATGTTGCAATATTTACCTTATCATTGAGGTTCAATAATTATGGTGAAAAAAGCAAATCTATGTACAATACCATAAGATAAACGTATAAGATTTAACCAAATCGCACTTTCATGTTCAAATTGATGTTCGAAGGAGGAGAAAAAGTTATTTCAAGTTGGGCATGAAGTAGGGATATGTCGCGTCGATAAATTTGTTTGTCCAAGTGTGTGTGTGGAAAACGGAAGCACTGAGGGGTTTTTCAGTAAAGTGGGGACAACACAGTATTATTCAACATAAAAGATCCTAATGTTACTTTGAAAATCATTTTAATCGGCGAGGAAACAATCGCCGGCGGTAAACTGTTCCGCAGAACGTATACACGGACTGCATAAATGTATCGGCAACAGTTTAATTCGGAATGTAGCATTTGAAGGGTGAGATTGTGTCGTGAGACTGGAAACAACTTTAAAGAGGTGTCTGAGTGGGTAGAACGCCGTACGGCTTATTCGGCGTGTCATGATTAGGTGAGCTCTAACGTGTCTGTGCTCGAGAGTGCACAATCCGAGTCTACACAGTTGCTGCTCAAAGTGTAGATTATACAATCCGGTGAATATGTTAGTTGCCTTATGATCAATCTTCTCGAGTAACGATATGTCTTTTTGAGCATGGTGCCCAAGATTGCGCTGTATAGTTCAAAAGTGTACTGAGTACCTTTGTTGGGAAGCGTCTGAAAATTAGTCTGAATAAGCTGAGTATGCTGCCTCCACTCTTATAGTCGGACTCGCACTACAGACAGTTTTTTTTCTAATTTCCGCAGACCCAGATCCCGAGACTTCCGATGTACTCCACTCAAGTGCGTGACGGCTAGGTGTGGGTAGAACGGGAAGGGTTTTCCTACTCGTAACACTTTTCACTTTCAGAAATTAAAAGGCAGGTTATTTTGAATTGATCACTGGTGTAGCTTATTTGGGTCTGCTTATAAAACTAGACAACCCCTATTAAAGTTAACCTTTATCCAAATTTTTAAATCATCTGTGAAAAAACAAGTTTACATCGAACAGATTTTGGTACATATGTTATTAATATGGAGAACAGTATTCGGCGGAGTACTGAACCCTGGGAGAACGATCGTGGATCAGATAGTTTGGAAAATTACTTACACTTTGTGTTCAAAAAGGTCACTTGTGAGCTGATTAAACAGATTTCCAGTGACACCAACATCTTGCAACTCTCGAGGTAATAAATGATTGGTCATAACGATCGAAATCTTTAGCTATGTCTAAATAGCAGATATCTAATCGTTTAACGCTTGCGACCCATGCTGCGTCTGAACATGAATTTAATGGCTATCGATGTACTTGATAAATCATTTCATACATCAAGCATTCCAATACTTTAGAAAGCACTGAACCGTCAGAGGGGTATAATGATAGTCACTTCGGTTATCCAATATTTAGTGAGTGGTGAAAATAAGTCACATCATAGTGGGCCACAAAACTCAAACTTACACGATCTCAAGATTGCCGGCGTTATACCGTCTTTCCTCAGGGGATTAGTTAACGTTGAGCTTTCGCACAACCGTACGTTCCACATTTACATCATTTTGGCTTTGCACTTCTTTTGAGCCTGGCAAAGTTGTATGCAGGGACAAAAAGACAAAAACAAAAAGACTCGTGCCCAAAAATGTTGCCGAATAATCAGCTGTATCCCTGATAGTTCCTGTCAATCCATCCGCTGTGTGAATAGGAAACAGCTTAGTTGGGTTGTATAAGATCGTTTAGAATATATTAGGATCTCTTTCCAATAATGATTTTCGCCTCAGTTCATCCGACCTCATTGTTCGAAATAGGTTTCAACAACAAATATTTTTTTAAAATACCTAATTGGTACTTTGGAATTAATTTGTTATTCCTTTGTCTAATTTCTTATCTTTACAACTTGCAATCGAAATTCGTTTCGTTTGAGTGGAACATAATTTTAGTGTCTCGATGCACAAAGTATCCAGCAAAATTAGAGAACATATGTTGGTGATAGATTCATATGATTCGAACGCTTTATTGTGCGAATTACCTTGTCAGTTAAGTATAATACGGTAGGTGGTGGGAAAATTTGGTGTACATTCTGTTTATGTTTGTGACTGATGTTAAACTAGTGGTCTGTAATGCAAACTAATAGACACCCAACATTGAGACTGCAGACTGTGACAATAAATTATTGGATTCGGACTACACTACCGTCGTAGTTCTTCTCTTCAATGATCACAAGCATGATCTGGCTACTCTAGAAAGACCAAGTTCCAAGTTCCATTGTATTGTACAAATTAGTCAGAAACTGCGCTAAATCTTTACAACAAGAAACTTGCCACTATTAACTATCTTACTGTTGTACAGGATTAAGGACAAGCAGACACATGCTAAACCAACTTGTATTCAAGTCGCACGCTTGGAGATTTGACTTATCTCTTGCGTCAGTTAATTTTATCCCCGATCGTAATATTAAAATCTATGGGTTAACAACTCGTGCATTTCGCATGAAAAATTATCGTTCTCTCACCGCAGTTTTGTTTGTCTCAAAATGGCGTTTCGTTGTAAAGTTGGTCAAACTTTGACTCGGCTCAAGCAGTCAAAAAGATCAGGATTTACCTAAAGTCAGAGCCTGATCAAGGGCTGCATCATCAGAATGTCCAGTGAATGTTTACCCTCAGAGATAAGGCTTAGGATGAAGTGATGAGTGACGAGAAAACTTATTATCATAACTGGCAGTGAAATCCATGAGGACGGTGCTGTGTTGAGGCAGGTGTAGTCAGTTAAACAAATAATCACACAAGTTACAAATCGTTGTTTAAACCACCGATACTAATCTCGTTTCGAGTGTCTGGTTGCGAAAACTGTTTTCTCATTCAAGTTAGTTAATACGCAGTGATATAAATTTAGTACCAGTAAACCCGGTGTTTTTATGTCGTGTTCTTCTGGAATGTAATTTTGTTGTCTCGATTTTGATTCGAATTTTGGGCCTTGCTTTAAGCCTAATTGTCTCTGAACACACAGAAACTGGATGGCAACAAGAATGTTGAGCTGACATCAAACTGTATTCTCGGAATATTCATTGGAACCTATCGGTTGGATTTAATATCAGATACATATTCTGTAAATATATGTTGATCTGCACGCCCGTTAACCAGGAGTTTTTTTCAATTGAAGAATTTGCTCTAAGGAGACATAGTTTGGAGTGTGCTGTAGAGAAAACCGGAAATGATTACGTCATGTTTCTGATTTTTATACGCTGACCGCTCTGTTTCTTTCCTCGTCATTGGTTGTTCTCAAGGTCACACGGCTTAATGTTTGGTTCTTCATTGTCTTCCATTTTAATGTGTTGATGTGTTGTGGAGTGCCACGCTTCGAGGAATTCTCGTGCGTAACCTTGCAATGACTCTGGTTCCATTCCAGTTGAATTGATGTCCTTCTTGGTCAACGTGCATTGATAACAGCGATTTATAATCAGGCTTCCGCACCGCTGATTGGCGTTCAATCAGTTTGGTACCCAGTCTCCTTCCAGTTTGTCCTACGTAATGCATCTCACAATCCGCGCATAGGATGTTATAGACGACGTTTGTTTTGTCTTCTTCTTTTGAGCCATCTTTCACTTTGCACAGCTGATTGCGGAGTGTTCACATGGGTCTGTGTGCAACGTTGATTCAAAGTGGTCGCAGTACTTATGCAGCGATTTCTGAAAAATTCTCAATGTATGGTAAAGGTTTCCTGACCTGTGCGTTTGGTTGCTCCGTAGAAAAGCTTCTTGGCGATTTATATATTAGTATAAAGTTCTTTGGGTAACCGTTTTTCTTGATGACTTTGAATGGGTATCTTTCTTACTCCACCAGCGTTTCAGACGAGTGCAATGCGTGTGTGTTCGGTTGAACAGCGTTCGTACGCTCCGTTTGTGTGAAACCGGATGCTTGCTTTTGAGCGGGGAGGAGGCATGATTACAAATCGCTAGTATCAAGTCACGTTGGCAAAGAAGGACATCAATTCAACTGGAATGGAACGAGAGTCATTGCAAGTAGACGCACGCGCTACATACAGGAATTCTTCGAGGCGTGCAACTCCTAAACGCGGTCATTGACTCAACACGTTCAATTGAGCAACCGAACATTTTGCCTGTGAACTTGAGAACAACCAATGACGGGGAAAGAAACAGAAATGTCAACGCATGAAAATCAGAAAACAAGGCGATTACGAACACTTCGCAAGAAGCTCAGCTAAAGATGTCATCTAGCTTGATGACGAAACGTCCTACTGCTACAATGCCAGCGAACACAGAACGCACAAAATACGAGAGATCCGATTGGTCCAACGCCTTTATTACGCACAAGACAAACAACAAAATACACTCTCATATTATGTCGACAAAACAAACAATCACAAAACTGATCCTCAAACACATCTGTTCCGGTTGCCTGTTCGATCTGATTTGTCAGTCGATTTCGTGCAAAACCGTTACAGTTCATACATTCGCCACACAGGGCTCATTTAACCTGACACGACTAATTGCATATCGTTCGATTTCGGATGACGTTGTCCGTCTTCTCCTGCTACCGAGGATGTTGTCGTTCAAATAGTGCGAGTTTGCCATTGTCGTTGTCGGTATTTTACGCGCTTCAAGCTCATGTGTTGTCCCGCAAGGTGATTTTCTGCACATCATGCGAAAGCTCGTAATTAGTGCTCATCGCTAATGCACTTCGCACCTCCACAATAAAGTAACTCACCGCGAGAAGCTTATTAATCGTTAATATCTTCATTAAGCACCATGATCCTGGGTCACACCACATTCACGATCTATGCTATGTGGAGCATTCTGCTTACAAGCCTATCTGTTTTATGCTCACTGCATTGATCCAAGCGTGACTGTTGAATCGAAATGAATCGCTTCATCAAATCAGACTATTCTTTGGCGGCGATCATTTTATGGTTCAATACCTTACGCTCGTCACATGATGTTGGATATCAATGACGACATGCGCCATTGATTTTCCCAAACTAGTGCAAGACTATGCGATTACTATTTGAATCACGTGTCTTCTAATCGATCACACAATCAGACTCAAGAATTTATGATATAAAATGCTTTTAAATGTACAACACCATAGGATATTCGTTTAAGGAAAAATATATAAATATAAAGTTGAAGCATCGGAAAGATCGACACTTCTTGTTGTTAGAATCGAAATGTCATGTATAATCTCGGTATGGTGGAAAAATATTCGTTAGGATAATTGTCGTGTTATATAAACGGGATGTAGGGTGGAGTTACTACGCATAAATATATCCAATTTGTTCCTGAAAATCCTTTCACTAGACGATTGGACAACATCTAACGATAGGGAGTTACATAGGAAACAAACGCGCACCGAATAGAAGAACCGACGGCAGTTCCGGTAAGAATGTGGAATATCAAATGCCAGTGGGTGAGTACGCGTGGTATGGCGAAATAGATGCCTTAGAGGGTGCATCAGTGAGTTCATTATTGTATAAGTAAATATTAGATCCAATCGAACCCGCCTGCGAGGCAGTGTATCCATATTAAGATGAACCAGTCGATCCTCATATGGTAGGTTGCGGATACAGCCAACCATTTTAGTTGCTCAGTAATAAATCCTCTCGAGCAGCTTGATATCCTTTGGTAGCCATGGTGCCCAAGCTTGCACTAAATAATCCATCACTGGGTTAATATACGTATTTATGAGCAAGGGGAATGTTTCACGGGAATATGTCGGAAAATACGCGGAAGCATACCTTGCATGCGGCTGGCTCAGTTGTACACTGCTTCGAATTGCATGATATTCTTGAGACTTCCACTAATCCATAGGCCGAGGTCCTTTTATTTTGTAGTCCATTCCAGTTGTTGCGATCCAGGGTTTTAAGAGGATGGGAAATCACTACCTATTTGCAACATTTTGCACAATTTGAAGCTGAATGGAAGCTTGTTTCGCTCTGACCAGCTGTTAAATATATCCAAATCGCTTTGCAAGCGCAAACAGTCCACACTGGACGTGGTTCGCATCCAAAGTTCAGCATCATCCTCAAAGAGAACAATTTTGGCTGTGGCAAGTTTCGGAAAGTCGTTGATGTAATCCAAAAAAGAACCGGACCAAGTACCGAACCTTGTGGGACACCGCAAGTGGCTTTGATTTCCCTAGAAATCACACCATCGATACGTACAGTTGCCTACTTAACGAGGCGAGTTATCCAGTTGGTCGATCCTGCAGCCTTTATGACGATGAGCGATGTCATCATCGTGTTCCCAGTGCTCGCGAGTCAACCCGAATCATTACAATATTTTCATTGGAGCTATTTCCATCGGCCGCATGATTCAACAGTCTCTAGCGTCTCTTTCAACACATGAGACCCAGTTCCCGTTCCGTGTGCCTGTAAACATTTCCATGCAATCATTTTCGACATTGGTAAACAGACGTTTCACTTAAGTTCATCTCATCGCAAAAAGCAATACAATTCTCGATGGACAGCTGTGATTCCATTCTGTTGGCTTTTTGCTCTTTCCATCGTCACTTATGTTATCTGCATCAGCAGAACTTCTTTCGAAGTGACGTAAAATTGGTATTCATTGGTTTTTATAAGGTCCGTCTGTCCGTTGGCCATCACTCCCGTTGGTTGGTGGAATTCATGTGTTGCATTCTTGTCCATCGAGTTTTCATTGGTTGTAGCCAATTGAAGGTGCTGGTTGATTGATGTCGTTGTTGAGTGCTAAGCTTCGATGAATTCTCGCGCTCGTCGGTTGTTTTGTTTGTCTAAAATCTTCGCGTTGTCCCAATCGAATTGGTGTCCGAATTGATCAACATGTATTGAGATCAGTGACCTTGGGTCGTGCCTTCGTACAGCTAACCGGTGTTCGTGTAGTCTTGTGCTTAGCTTGCGGCCAGTTTGTCCGATGTAGTTCTTCTCGCAATCTCTGCATGTAATCTTGTAGACAATATTCGATTGTTCTTGCTTTGCCACTTTGTCTTTTATATTGTTTAAGTGATTGCGTAATGCTGACACGGGTTTCTGCGCGACCTCTATTCCAAATGGCCGAAGGACTCGAGCTGCAATTTTTGATATATATTGCACATACGGAAGGGTGCGTCTAACTCTGTTTTCGTCATCGTTTCTTTGTTGGTTACGGTTGGAACACTTTCAACAGGTATTCTTCTTCTTATTTTCTAAGTTCCGGCGTGCTGCAATGTGTTGCTGCTCTTTTGAATAGGGTTCTAACGCAGCTACGTTTATGGCTGGTTGGGTGTTTGCTGTGGAAGTTCAAGATTTGATCCATGTGCGTATTATTCCTGTAGACTCTGGTCTCCAAATTTCCTTCGCTTGTTCATCTTACTTGAACGTCTAAGAATACCAGACAACTGTCAACTTCAGTTTCTCTGGTAAATTGGATTCCCCTGAATACGAAGTTCAGTAGTCGATGCGAATCGCACATACTTGTAAATGTATGCACAATATTCAAGATTCAAGAGTTAGGTTATAAAATCAAATAGCTGTACAATACCATAGGATATCCGTATAAAAGTTAAACAAATCGTACTTTAATGTTTGCGTCCATTTGCATCAATAAAAGAGCAGAAGTAATTCTAATTGTGACATGGAGAGAGGAAATTTTGACCGGAAATATATTGTAGCGACCAAATCGTCACTGGGGAATAGTTTCTGTCACGGAAACTAGTTGCCTTCTACAAGCCACGAGAATCTTCTACCGGGAGTGACGAGCGTTTACGAATCGATCCCAAATCAGAACAATACGTCAATTTACGCTGTACTATATAGACAAAGACGATTAAAAAGCAAAATATAACAAACCTCAACGGTAATCGAATACACGTTTCAATGCAAACCCAACGCGTCCAATAAACGGAAGTCAAACAGCTCAGTCGAGAGCACAAAAAATTACCGTTTTCCAATAACGGTAAACACGGGTAATGGACAAATCAAAATGTGCGGAAGCCGAAGTGCAGTTAAACAAAGGAAAAATGTTCGGCAAAGAAAACTCTCACAGATTTAACATTTAGTTTAAATGTTATTTTCAATTTAAAGAACAAACAAAAAATATCACGGGAAAACTATGACACAAAAAACTTGATAAGAAACACGGGTGTAGGGTGGGAACAAATGTCTCCAGTTCGTTTGATCTTGCTGGACCGAAAGAGGAATTTTCAAGACATCGACGCGGATTCATACACCGCTTATCAAAATTCCTCAAAATCTGAAAAGCGAGTAGAGACACAAACACTGAACTGCGGGGCTCTCCTCTACCTGGCTACCCGACCCGTGTACCTGCGCGACTCATGACAGCGACTCGACGATCAAATGTTTGGTGGTATCTCTGGAGTTGGCAGACCCGAAGACCCGCCTCCCACCTAAAACATTCGCCTTCAATGTAATCAACGTTCGTCTTCGCATGCAACCGGCAGACTGGATGCTTGGTGGTATTTCTGGGGTCAGCAGATCCGAAAACCCGTCTCCCACCTTAAGCACCAGCCTCCGGGCCCGACACCCATGTACAGTATTCCACACCCTACCGCTACACTACTCGGCACCATCAAGCAAACACAGCTTCCTAACGTCACGCTCCAAGATTCCTGCGGATGAGCGCACGGTGACTCTTAGAACTAATCCATCTCCACTATCGTTACATTCGAGCACCAACCCTAGCGGCCACTTCTCCTTTGGGACTTGGTCACTCACTAGCAGTACGACATCGCCTTTCTTCAAGTTTCTCTCTGGCTTTAACCATTTTTGCCTTCTTTGCAAGGTTGGGAGATACTCCTTGATCCATCGATTCCAAAAGATCCCAGTGAGATAATTCACTTGCTTCCACTGACGCATATACCGATCACGTCAACTAGCATCAGAAGGGATCCCCATGTTGCTTCCTATCAACAGAAGATGGTTTGGAGTCAGAGGTCCATCGTCGCGGCTATCCAATGACGGTGGCACCAAAGGTCGATCATTCAATATACGTTCTGCTTCGCACATAAAAGTATGCAAACTTTCGTCCGTCAACGTCTGCGCATTTACTATGGCGTTTAAAATATTTCTGATTGAACGCACCATACGTTCCCAAACGCCGCCTCTATGGCTAGAACTAGGGGGTTAAAGTGCCATTGGATATGATGAACAGCCAGACGATTAGCGATCACGTGGTTATCGAGCCTTTGAATGTGCTCTTTCAGCTCTCGAACGGCCCCTACAAAATTCGTGCCATTGTCGCTGTAAATCTCAACGGGTTTCCCTCGCCGGCTAACGAAACGCATCAGTGCCATGATGAACGAATCTGTAGTGAGCGAGTGTGCAACTTCAATATGAACCGCTCGAACACGTAGACAAGTGAAGACACAGCCATACCTTTTCTCAATCGAACGACCACGTTTGACTGGGAAAGGTCCAAAATAATCCAAACCAACCGATTCAAAACAACGCAGCCCCTGCTGAATCCGAGCCAATGGAAGTGGAGACATCATCTGCTTACACTCGACTGCCAGTCTTTTACGACACCGGGTGCACTTCCCTATCACCCTTTTCACTGCGCGACCCCCTTGAAGTATCCAAAATTGTCTGCGTATTAAATTCTGCACATGAACCATGCCACAATGACCTTCAATTTCATGAAAATACCGGATGATGAGTTCGGTGACAGTATGCCGCGAGGGTAAGATAATTGGAGTACGAAAAGCCGCAGGATAGCTGGAATAATTTAAGCGTCCACCAACACATAAGACTCCATCCAGGACTATCGGGTTCAGCTTGGCAAATCTGCGATGCCTCAGGCACTTCTTGTTCTGTTTCGTTTCATAGTGTGCAAGCTCATCAGCAAACACTTCCTGCTGCACGAACATGATTACTTTTCTTTCTGCATTTCGCAGTTCGGATACTGTGATTGCAGACAGTGATCTCAACGAATTCCGCTCCGGTGACTTCAGTTTGAGGTAATCAACAAACCTTGTCAGCCATGCTGAACTGTGTTTGTATCCAGGTTCAGAAATTTTCGCTCTGGCCATACAACAGGGCCTGTCAACCATCGCTCCAACTCAAATTTCGAACGTATGCCCCTTGAAGCCAGGTCTGCAGGATTTTCACCTGAATTCACATGACTCCACTGTGATGAATCGGTATACGTATGTATAATCGCTAGGCGGTTGGCGACGAACGTAGAGAATCTAGAAGTAGTGTCGCATATATAGTGCAGGACTATCATCGAATCAGTCCAAAAACAGATTTTAGAGAAAAGTTCAGACATTCCTTCCTTTAACAACTCACTGACACGTACAGCCAATACTGCAGCATTGAGCTCGAGGCGGGAACAGTGACAGTTTTCAAGGGAGCTACTCTGGATTTTCCAAAAAGAATACAGCTTCGACATTCGTTTGCACTTGAAATGTGTTTAGCGTATGCTACAGTACCGTACCCTGTCTCTGAGGCATCGGCGAATATATGCAGCTCAAGGTTACATTGAGAGTTCTTATCGGCACATCTGATACATCTTGACACAGATACGGTTTCAATGACATTGACTAACCGCAACCAATCGTTCCAACAAACTTCATCAGCCTCACAAATAGGTTGGTCCCATCCAAGACCCGATTTGCAGAGTCTTTGAAGTAGCATCTTGGGAGGAAGGCAAAGTGGAGACAAAAGCCCCAACGGGTCGTAAAAGGATGACACAGCCGATAGTATACCACGACGAGTCATTGGCCTCTCGGGTAGGTTGAATCGAAATTCAAAGACGTCGCTATCCGCGTTCCATTGCAAACCCAATGCTCCATGCACATGATCGTATGAATTACTCATATTGACCGTAAATGTGGCACAATCTGAACTCGGCAGGTCTTTTAACAAACGTTTATCGTTTGACACCCACTTCCTTAAATGGAAGCCGCCTCGAGAAAGCATATGTCGACATTGGTCAACGAATTTCTTGGCGACAATAGAGCAGTCAAATGATACCAAACAATCATCAACATAAAAATTTTCCATAACAGCACGTTGGGTAAATTCATCATAATCACCAGCGAAATCCATTGCGGTCTTTCGAAGAGCATAATTGGCGCAGAATGGGGAAGACGTAGCTCCGAATGGATGAGCTGTCATCTCAAATTCGACCGGATCTTTTTCGACATCCGCATCATCCCACCACAGAAATCGTAATGCCGATAGATCTTTGTCAGGTACCTTAACTTGCATGAACATTTCCTCAATGTCTGCAGCTAGAGCTACCTGACCTATCCTGAAGCGCAAAAGCACGGTAACCAGATTCGCTGTTGTATCAGGGCCCTGGCACAGCATATCGTTCAGTGAAAACCCATGAAATTTGGCAGCACAATCCAGTACTACCCGAAGTTTTTCTGGTTTTTTGGGGTTCAACACAGCGTGATGAGGTAGATACCACAAGGGCCGATTACTCTCGGCAACATACGGTCCAACCTTCCTTGCATACCCTTTGGTCACGTTGGCATTCATCACTTCTGTGTATTTTAGACAAAATTGAGGATCTTTCAGGAAACGCCTTCTCAGACTTTCTATCCTTTTGAACGCGACTGACCGATTACTGGCAAGTTTGGGGACATTATCCTTCCAGGGAAGAGGTACTACGTAATGCCCATCGACTAACCTTGATTCTTCCTCCACTAGCTGAAGTACCTTTCTATCTTCGACGGAAGGGGAGTTCCTAATGCAACTTGAATCATCAAATTCCGAGTCGTACATTCTTCTCAACAGCGATTCTATTTCACAAATTCCGCCAGAGAGCAGATTGAACCGGGCTGTTTTATGCGCTTTATAGTTCGTAGGTCCCAATAACACCCAACCGAGTAAGGTTTTCACAGCGTATGGCTGTTTCCGAGCACCCAATCGCTGTTCGATTGCCCAATGTGCTCCAGGGATGTCACATCCAATCAAGATAACGATGCATTTACGGTTAGTTCCCTCAAATACCACATCCTTAAGATGGGACCATCGACCTGCTAATTTTGAACAAGGCCGCATGTTTGCATAGGGCATGATTTCATCAACGACCAAAGCCTTGTTGATGTCAATTATCTCCAGTCCATTAAGCGATTCCAACTTGAACTCACTAGCAAGCTCGCGAGCGGACATTGTACCGTTCATCGTCTTAATGCGAGTTTCTGAAGCTTGCATCTCAAGTCCAAGTTTTTCAGCGACTCCACGACAAACGACTGTCGTATCAGAACCAGAATCAAGAAATGCGTATGCTTCCAAAGAACCTCCAGGTCCTACCAAGCGAACAGGTAATACCCCCATAGAGAAAACTTGCCCACAGTTCGTCATGCTCACTGTTTTGCTTCCAACGTGAGACTGGACCTTAGGTTCCCAATGCAGCAATGTGTGGTGAGGAGCCTTACAGCCAACGACCTGACATGAATTTGTGACACGACAAAATTTTCTGTCATGACCAGCCTTCAGGCATTTGAAACACAGGCGAAACTGCTTCACCTTTTTCCAACGTGTTTCGCAGTCGGCAGTAATGAAGTCTTTGCAAGATGCCACTCCATGAGTACCCCCACAGGTTGGGCATCCTGGATTTTCAATCTTCTTTGTGTCGTCTGCACGCCACTGAGCAAAGGTTTGCTTTTTATTCACGACTGGTTTATTACCAGTTTCACTCGTGTAAGCGTTCTTACCCTTGCGATTTTGCTCCACTAATTGACCGAACCGGCTGTTAGCAACCTTTGCCCGTAGACTGATAAAGCGCATCAAATCCGCGAAATTTGGCTCTCGGTCTTCGCAGGTACGCTGCTCGACGTTCTCAGCCCACTGCTGCTGTAGATACAGAGGAAGTGTGCGGACCAAGCGTTCAAGCACCATCAATGAATTGAGGTCCGCAGTGTAGTTCATTTGCTCTAAAGCAATTTGGCAATTACTCATTTTTATCACCAGGTGTGACAATCGTTGCGGACTGTAAGGTGCTGCTTCAAACTCACTGAACAGTCCATCCAGAATGGATTTTGCTATTTTATGCGGTTGCCCGAAGAGATCCTTCAGGATTGATCTCGCCCGCTTATAAGCACGTTCAGGTGGCAGCATGACACACTCTTCAATAGCTTCCTTCGCTATACCTCGGCAATAGTGTAGCAAATATAGAAACATCTGTCCGACATCACGAGTTCTAGACTCCACATAGGTCTCGAACTGACGGAAAAACTTCCAGTAGGTGCTAGCTGAACCGTCAAAAGACATTAATTCTATCTTCGGAAGATCATATCTTAGTAAACTACCGGGCTTTTTATTACGAACAGAATCTTCTACCTCCGAACAAGGGTAGTCAGCTACTTCTTCCTTTTGATACCCACAATGCGCAAGATAACTTGCAACCTTTTGATTGGTATCAATATCTTGCAAGTGTGATTCTGCATCGTCGGATGCAGAAGCAGCAATCTCAGCCATTTTAACCTCCTGTGCCGCCTCAAGCACTTTCAGTTTGTGCTGCGTTTCGATTGTTTCTTGCGACAGTTTTAGGAGTTCAAGGCGCATTTTAGCCTAACGAACGAGGATATTTGAATCTACCGTTGAACCCCTTAAGCTACCACGAGAGCCCACAACAGAACAATGAATGCGCTCACCTGCGGTGTCTTCCGTTCCATTATCGACCAACTTTTGGGAAGATTTGATTTTTGCGACAAAACTGCGGGTAACAGGCATATTGACGTCAGCGAATTCGACGTTGAGTACTGTAGCGACCAAATCGTCACTGGGGAATAGTTTCTGTCACGGAAACTAGTTGCCTTCTACAAGCCACGAGAATCTTCTACCGGAAGTGACGAGCGTTTACGAATCGATCCCAAATCAGAACAATACGTCAATTTACGCTGTACTATATAGACAAAGACGATTAAAAAGCAAAATATAACAAACCTCAACGGTAATCGAATACAGGTTTCAATGCAAACCCAACGCGTCCAATAAACGGAAGTCAAACAGCTCAGTTGAGAGCACAAAAAATTACCGTTTTCCAATAACAGTAAACACGGGTAATGGACAAATCAAAATGTGCGGAAGCCGAAGTGCAGTTAAACAAAGGAAAAATGTTCGGCAAAGAAAACTCTCACAGATTTAACATTTAGTTTAAATGTTATTTTCAATTTAAAGAACAAACAAAAAATATCACGGGAAAACTATGACACAAAAAACTTGATAAGGAACACGGGTGTAGGGTGGGAACAAATGTCTCCAGTTCGTTTGATCTTGCTGGACCGAAAGGGGAATTTTCAAGACATCGACGCGGATTCATACATATATGTTTGGGTAATTTGTTTTTCCAGGTGTGTGTGTAAGAAGGAATCACTAAGGGATTTCAATAAACTGGTGACAACACAGTATTATTCAACATAACCGATCGTATCGTTTGTTTGAAGATCATTTAGTTTGATAAGGAAACGTTTTTTCAGCGGTAAGCTGTTTACAAAAAGCATACACGAACTGAGTAAAATTTACGGCGACAGTTTAATCAGGAATGTGGAATATGAAGGGTCAGATTGTTACTGCGAGTAAGGAGATTGGAACCAATTTTAAAGAGGTGTCTGAGTATGTAGGACTCTGCTATGCACTGAATACGAGAGACAGCTGTACCAGGTGATCAATTAGATGACGTGAGTGACTAATCCCACTGAGACAGAGAACAGAACAACACAGGATACTTATGAAACGACCAAGCCGAGATTCAGGACACAGCTTCGCAAGTCCTAGAGCTGGACAGGGCCAGTGTTTATATGGAGAACAAAAACGGGTGTGCGAAGTTAGCGGCAAAGTAGTCCGTGCAGAGTAAGACAACGCATGTTCGGATAAGGACACTGAGTCGTAAGGTCACAACATGCCAAAGCATGCAAACTCACTTTTCGGATAAGGACGTTATGTGTCTTGGGTGTGGGCGCCTCACCCAACAAACCCCGAATGGATGATTCAGTATGTCAGGAGTTGGTCAGTTCGGGTGCGCTAGCGCTCGAAAGTGCACAATTCAAGTCTAGTCAATCGCTGCTCAAAGGGTAGATTATGCAATCAAGTAGCCATTTTAGTTGCCTTATGATTAATCCTTTCGAGGAGAGAGATATCTTTTTCCATCCATGCTGTAAAAGCTTGTACTTTATAGTACCTTTGACAATGAGTGCGGTTAGAAATGTCCGAAAATTCGTCTGAATAAGCCGAGTACGCTGCATGCATGCTTATAGACGGTCTCGCACTGCAGACTGTTTTTTAAATTTCCGCACATCCAGATACCGAAATCTTTCTGCGATCTACTCCAAGCTAGCGTGTAACTGCTAAGTACGTATGAGAACCGGAAGAGTTTCCCAGCTTGCAACATTTTGCATTGCGGAACTTGAAAGGCAGCTTGTTTTGAATCATCCACTGGTGCAGCATATTCAAGTCTGCTTGTAAATGTAGGCAATCCTCAACAGAGTTTATCTCCATCCAAATTTTTAAATCATCGGCGAAAAGAACAAGTTTTCATCGCAATAGTTTTGGTAGATCATTTATAAATTCCCTCAATGAGCAGATTTGCGAAAAAATACTCTTCTAGAGAGACCAGACACCTGGATTTCGTCAGTCAATTCATGACCTCTCAATTGCCCCAAATCCTGTCGCCGATGCACTCTCTATAGTAGGCGTGATAAAGTTGCCATCTTCTCTCAACCTAAGCGAAATCGTTGCAGCGCAAGCTGTGAATGCTGAAGTCGCAAAACTCAGGGTTTCCTCTTTCTTTGACATCAGATCTCTACCCTTGCCTGACGGCTCGGGTTATATCGTTTTTGACATATCTCAAACCACTCCCCTACCGCTTAAACCGTCTGCGTTCAGACGGCCAGTGTTGGATACCCTACCTAATCTTTCCCATCCTAGCATTCGTGCATACGTTAATCAAATTACTGGTAGATTTATCTGGTCCAATGCCGACGCACAAAATTCCACCGGCACACCAAGATTCCGTTTAGAACTATTGTCGAAACGAGTGCGAGTTTTTTCACATCCACAAGGATCCATTTGGCTCGTTACCACCCTCACATAGACCTACATATATGCTCACCAGCATTCACCGTTTCACTAGTTGTCCTGAGGCCATTCCACTACACAATTGCTCTTTCGAGACAGTTGTGCACGCTTTCTTTGAACGTTGGGTGGCACAGTTCAGTTGAACGGGTATTGTAACAATGGACCGAGGTTTTCCTTTCGATAGCACCTTCAGTAAATTGCTGGCTACTCTGGGATACCAACATCACCAAACTGCTGCCTACCACGCTGTGAGAATAGCATGGTGGAATCGTTGCACAGGCAACTCAAGGCCACTATAATGGCGCACGAATATTCTGACTGTAACGACGTCCTCCATCTACATTTCTATCTGTATGTATTGAACGGACGTATATTTCGGCGCTCCTACGATTTTGAATCTACTTCACTCCCGGTTGGTCGTATCTGGATATTTTATACCTTTTCGGATTCCTCTCACAACAAGCATTGTGACCACAATATTCTTGGAGAGAAAACACGCAATTTCTACAGAAATTCATCCTTCACCTTCTGAACCAAACTGAACGCACGCGTGCAACTTTGAGTAAACTACGGAATATTCGACTGATCTTACGACTGTTCGAAAGAGCTCGAACTTCTACTTCGCTTGTCACCTTGGACCACAAAATCGGATCCAATTTTGAGGAGCTACGCGGCTTTTTACCCATACTACACTAGGCGCGATTTTCACTCACCTAGTTCGTTTCATCCGCTACGAAACCCGTCTACACATCATACGGGCCTACACGAACACACCCACTTACCCGAACCATCGATCGATAATTTTTCGCTCCGGTGCCATGACCTCAAAAACGAAGCCCATTGACAGCGGTCACGTGTGCAAACTTTGTCGAAAGGCCGTAAGCCGCAAAGCCCGACAGGCTAATTGTTTTGTTTGTCGTGAGAAAGTTCATATGAAGTGCGATGCTACTTTGACCGTCGATGCCCTTACTGTTATCAATGCAGACGAAATTCCAGGAGTTTGCTACATCTGTCAGGCATGCAGATCTCAATCGAGAAATTTTACGAAGACAACTGTGAGCACACAGACCGACGCGGATACGAAAATTTTATGTTTAGAGAGTAGTGTACAAAGAATCGAAGGTCTGCTAAACGAGCTACTTATTGGTAAACTCGGATCTAGAGCAGCTTGTGAACATCATGTCTCTTCCACGGTTATAGAAAGGCAGCAAACCGAAAAAGATGATGACCAACCTGTACACAAGCGCCCACATAATTCGAAACACTTTTCTGACGCGAACTCCTCTGTCACTAAAACGGTTACGAAGACCAAGATGCTTGCTCATCGGGTGGTCCCGCTCAAACAATCGGTTTTAACACCTAATGTTGCCGCCCCAAAGATCGCAAAAATCTCTCTGTAATCTGTACCAACATACAGGAGTCCAGCGAGACACTTCTGGTGAATAGACAACGATACGACCTAGAACAATGGTCCAAACTTTTTACGTTGATGGGGTTGGAAACGATTAAACCTTCAGCTGTTACACGTTTGGTTCGCCACCAAAGCTCCCCACACTCCGGCGAAGCGCGGCTACTAAAAGTAACACTAAACAGTGAGAGGGATATGGAGATTATTCTTTTGAATTCTTACTTGTTACTTGACATACCTACGTGCAATACTCGAATCTACGCCGATATACCCTGGTGGGAAAGAAAAGGAGGCGGAGACGTTCGTAAGAAAAACAATGAGCGCAGTCTGATCCTTCTAGGCGTTCCAGAGGCTACCAGTACAACAGAGGCCGCAAAACAACAACAACACGACTATAAACAGTGGTTATACGTTGCAGAAGCGATTGGATCACGCGAAAGTGTTGTCGCAAATACCTTCAGGATACCGAGGTCATCAAACTACAAAGGCGATGGACCACCCCCTTTAAAACTCACTTTCCTAACTTCTGCTATGACAGCCTTTGTCAGACAAAATTGGAAAATACACATAAAAAATATACCAAATGAGCTCAGGCTCAGCATACCGAAGGTTGCCTCCGAAACACAAGCTGCAGCGACGCCGTGCGAAGACACGGACAGACTGAACTCGGAATTTGTTTCAAAAAACTGCAATGGTCCGGCTCTCAGGGGGTCGGACATACAAAAATCATCCGCGTAGGCTCGCTACACACGAAAACCACTGTTAAATGCCTATACACAAATGCACAGTGCTTGCGGAACAAAATCGCCGAATTGTCTCACTTTAACGCTCAGTTTTCTGCTGACATCATTGTTGTTACCGAAACATGGTTTTACGATCAGGTGAACGATTGCGAGCTGGCACTTCCCAACATGATCCTACTTCGACGAGACCGTTCAAGATCAGGTGGTGGAGTTGCTTTGTATTATAACGAACGTCTTCACTGCACAGCTGTACCTGACACAAGGTTTGAGCTAGAGGACACCATGTGGTGTAGCCTTCGCTTGGAAACTGGAGAGAACTGTATACTTGGTGTGATCTACCGCTCGCCCAACTCTTCCGATGCCCACAATGAAACGTTGTTACAAATGATGCGCAACGCTGGAAACCTTAGAGGATGCCAATTGTTAATAATGGGTGATTTTAACCTCCCACATCTCTACTCCAAAAGTGTGCACACTCAGCAATCCCTTGAGTACAAATTCCGTGAGATTATCACTTTCACTCCCCTATACAACCATGTCCGTTCATTCACTCGACAAAGGGGCCTCAATGAACCATCAATTCTAGATCTGGTTTTAACCTCCGAAGCAACAGCAGTGGAGTCAGTGCAGTATCATAGTCCTTTGGGGCTGAGTGACCATCTTGTGTTGTCCTTCGAATTCGTGTGCAACGCCCGAAGGGCGTCGGGCGACGTTAAGTTCATCAGGAGAGTCGATTACTTCGGCCTTCGCGGTGTCATTACGATTATGTAGGAAAACATCTCGATCTCACGAATGCAGATACTCACTGTTCTAGTCTGTTAAGTTATATGGGTACAAAACTAGACGAAAATTCTACCTGTGTTCCCAAAAGGAAATCAAGAACATTTTGCTTCAAACTCCGAAGCCGCACTCGGAAGTGGATAGCCATGCGAAATTCCGCATGGGCTGCACATAAAATAACACGAACAGACGCATCTTGGGAACACTTTCGTAGTTTTCGTAACAAGGTGACGTCCTTAATTCGAGAAGCCAAGCAATATCACCATTGGAAGCTGATCGACCAGATGGAACGACATCCTAAGTTGCTGTACACCATCGTAAACACCGCGACCAAGGTTAAACCAGGTGTATTTCCTATCCAGACAGGGAACGGACTGACTGATAATGTCAAGGATACAGCTGATGCCCTAATATCATTTTATGCGCAAGTATTTTGTCCAAAGAACGTGTCAACGCTGACGTCTTTGCCGCACCCACTAAAAGTCGAATGCCTTAGCAACATCGAGGTAAATCCTACGGTTGTGCGAAAGCATCTACGCCGGCTGAACGTTCGCAAATCACCAGGAGAGGATGGAATAACACCCGCTGTTCTGAAGTCATGCGAGCTGGAGCTTTGTGGCCCACTAAGTGATTTATTCAGGCACTCATTGAATACGGGAACCGTACCAACTCAATGGAAAACCGGTGTTATCACACCAATCTACAAAGAGGGCAGTCGTTCTGATCCGGCGAATTACCGCCCCGTGACGCTTCTTTCAGCGGTTTCTAAAATTTTGGAACGCCTGGTGTGTGAACGACTTGTTTAACATCTCGAGAACCATCAGCTAATAACTTTCACACAACACGGATTTAGGAAAACATATTCATGCCTGTCTAACTTGCTCACGACTCTAAATGACTGGACGCAAGCACTAGACCAAGGGGTTCCGTCCATGCCGGTTACTTAGATATATCTAAAGCATTCGACAGAGTGAATCACTCCTTACTGCTTCAGAAGCTGCAGAATGTTGGCGTCATCGGAAACCTACTAACATGGTTCACAAGTTACCTGTCTGGACGCAAAGTAAAAGTCAGAATCGATGGTGAAACTTCTCGAACAATTGAAGCCACGAGCGGAGTCCCTCAGGGTTCGGTTCT
>JACCGJ010010049.1:0-21675 GCA_013407085.1 Atriophallophorus winterbourni
CTGCTACAAACCCAATTCAAGCAACTTTTGGTAGGTATTGCCTGTAATCACGGCGAAGTGAACAACACTGGACCAGGATTTCTTCAACTGAGTTCTCTGGACTATGTTGCTGACATAAAGAGATGCGCTTACCAAGGGGCTGACCCCTGTCGTCTATCAAGAAGACCTATAGATAGGCTCTGCTTGTACCCTAGCTATTTCCTTTGCAGACTAGTGATGAGTTTGAAGCAATTTCTGATGATTTTAGGGCTTAGCTTGGAAAATTCAACAAAGTTGAACGTATCGCGCAGTTTCCGGAAGAAATGTTAAAGCTGCGAAATGACTGTGGCTGATACGATTCTTTGACAGCAGTTCAGTTTAATCAAATGTAGGCAAGTTGATGTACACTGACTTCGCTGGTCAGGCCATGTATCGCGAATGGGAAATTATTGTTTTCCTAACGCGGTTTTGTTTGCCAATCCTAACTCAGAATTGCGTCGTTGTAAAGGTCTTGCTGTAGATATCTTGGAATGTTTTATTAATCTTGTCTGCTGTCAAGTGAAGTGGCGAAGAAACCTTTCTATGATACGTGATAATGAAAGCCTCAAGGAAGCTGTCATGCTTATGTCGCTCTACTTGTTCACAACACGCTTGAATGCATGTTTGATTCGAGGTGTAGGCACCTCGTCCCAGTGTTTCTGTGCCTAATCTTTTATAGGTTCTTTAACTTTTCAGGTTCCACCCTTCCACGTATCTTTTAGCATATTTTAATGTCATGGTTTTATGACACTTGTTACCGGCGTAATGCTGTAAATGATTATGATTATGATGGTGTGGTGCTGTGTCCGCAGATTCATTTCGTGCATTTCAGTCGCCGCGACAACAAATATGTCATTTCCAGTTACAATCTGTACAGAATGAAACAGGTTATAGAAATTGTCTTTTGCATTTTGGTCGACAAATAACGTTGGGGCATACACTGAACCAACTCTGAAAGGATGCCCCTCGTACGTAACAATGCAATTTTGTTGACGTGTGTGATTGCTTTGCGGGATTACTGAGAGCAACATCTACTCTGTACTAATCAGATCCACCTTCGTGCAAATTATAAAGAAGCTGACACGCAGAATCGACTCCACGGACGTTAGTCGTGAAGTATCCGCGCCTCAGAATGAAAAACATCCTATTCAGTTGTCTAGTAATGAGTGCATCGCAGTGGCTTGACTACTCACATCTAGCAGTGCCCTCACATGCCATCATGCTACATAAATATCCCCATTCATATGTATACCACCAGCTTGGCACTTTGTTCTGCTCCAGACTTGTGCTTCATAATGATGATGATGATACCACCAACTTGCTTACTTTTCACCCTTACCACTAAGAGAGCTAATGGTGCATAGGAACGCTGTAGCAGAGAGATGAGAATATGTATGAGACAATTTTGCGACGTTTCTTGGGAATAGAATACCAGTGATGTCACTCGATTTCGCTCGAGTGCACCTTTTTCTCCTTTGCACGCCCGACCGATCCAACCGGTTTCTGAGTAATAGTAACGATTCTCCCGGATTATTTTATATTTTCGCTGATTATGCAATTCGATAGATTTCGCTAAAATATTTTCCTCAACCGGCTCATTCATGTTAGTTTTCTGGTTTTGTAGCTTTCAATTATGCCCGAGCGACGGCATACGAACAGAAATACACCGGTTTGCCGATCAGATAAAGGTATGCCAGGAAACATAATTTCATTTTTAGCTCCGACAGATATTGTTTCTGGATCACCTTACCGCACTCCTAGACGGGCATGCAAAGACTTGGCACTTGCTCGCCTACTTACTCCTGTAGATTTACAATCATCGTACAGTGAAAATGGTTCATCTTCTGAAGACACATTAAGCGAATCATCGAATGATATCGCCTCAGACGACAATTCATCGAGTTCAGATTCTCTCAGTAAGTATATTCCGGATACCAAGAATCAGTTTCTACTGTTCATTAGCAAACATCTCCACCTTATTCGTCGAAGTTTCCTATTACGCGAATGCTGATCTCGGTTGGGGTTCAAGAGATAGCAATTTGCAGCTGTTTTTTACCAGTGGTGATATGGCCCAAATTCGTTTTCGACGGTGGTCTTTTTGTTGACATCTTTTTGAACTATTTGGTTAGTCTTGTGTGTTGTCAAATAGAATGCTGAAGAAACCTTGTTATGATGCGTGAAAATGAAAGCCACAAAGAAGCTGCCATGCTCGTGTCGCTCTACTCGTTCACAACACATGCTTGAATGCACGATTAATTCGAGGTGTAGGCACCTCGTCCCAGTGTCTGTACTGAATCTTTTATACGTTCAGTAACTTTTTAGGTTCCACCCTTCCCCATATCTTTTAGAATATTTCACTATGTCATGGTTGTATTGCATTTAAGCAGTTGGTACTTGTTACCGGTTTAATGCTGTCAATTATGATTATGTGCAATAGTTCACTATTTTTGTACAGACAACACCGTGCTATATTAATTTGCCGCCGATGAGTTTCATGCGGAGGCACGCTGGAATCGCACTGCCGTTGCTATTTTCCTTTCCCATATCTGTCTAGACCTCGGCAACTTGATAGTATCTTAGCCCACGTTCAGTCTTTGACTGTGCGGTACTTTACCTGAATCAGGTTTGCGATTTCATCATCGTATGTGATCCGTGTGCAGTCTATTGACATGCGTCATTTTGCCTGGCTCCAGGATTGTGGTACCATAAAAGTATAGGGTCTTCCGTTTTCCGATATCATTTTACTTTCATATATTGTCTCATTTCATCATTTACTTTATGTTTCTAGATACCCCACACATCAACTCACGTCATTCCATCAAGTAAGCTTTTGTCTTTTGTGTGTGTAACATAATTAATCGTTTAAAAATGATCTACCAATCAGGTAAGGCAACCTAACTTATCTTTGGGACTTCGTTTAATGTATTGCTTGCAACAGTGTTTTCGACCTTTGCAAAAAACCTTGCTTCCTTTCTAATGTCCACTTTTTTGGTAAGCTTCATATGCGCGGATGTGCAATCGTACAGTACTTCTGTGTTATGCGGCTTACGCCATACTGAACTGATTGCCCACCGGTAACGAGCTGCATTCTGAATCAGACGAGTCTTTCTACCATTTCTCTTTTCTTCCTCATATCTGTCTAGGCCTGTGCAACCTGACAGCATTTTAGCCCACGTGCAGTGCGGCACTTTGGCTGGATCAGGCTTCTGATTTCATATATGCACTTCCTATGACCGACATCAAGTTTTTCAAGGAGAGATATCCTAAAATATTTGTTTGGAAAATTGTGTTATATCTTTGAATTTCAAGGATGAACAATCGTCCTGTGCTTCTGTACTGCGCAGCTAACACCGCGCTATATTGATTTGCCACCGGCACTGAGCTACATGCAGAAACGCGCCAAAATTTCACTATAATTTTCATTTGTTCTGTCTAAGCTTAGGAAACCTGGCAGGATCTTAGCCTACGTGCAGTATATGACCGTGCGACACTGGCCGGATCCAACCAGGCATGCGTGCATAGTTATAGGGAGACTCATCTTCACTCAGCGCTTATGTCAGCTTCGAGAAAGAATCTGAAAATGAGAACAACATAGGCATCTATATGAAAAGACTATTGCGTTAGCCTACACGAAAGTTCGCACCGCGTTTGTTCACAAGTGTCAGATAAATCTGAACCACCTCTTACATGCCACTGTTTATCTGTGTTTCGAATTATCCACTACTTGTTCGCTTCAATTGTATTCATCCGCAATTCCATTCTCCATCAGGAATAATACCTCCCGAGTACAGCGACATACAATGCGTGATAGAAGCAAATCTTCCCTTACACCCGGTCGCCTGAAGAACAGCTCAGTACGATCGCGTCTATTAACTACCGTTACAGTGAGAATATTCTTTACAATTCTTGCTCTACCTATCGATACATATCCATTGAATGCTAACCCCTCTTTTTTTGATTTTTAGCGTTCAGCATGCAGACCATGCAAGCCTCCCACGAGATCTCTTCTTCCAAAGCGAAATCAGAGTTCAGAACCGGTCGAAAGGAATTCGACCTTTTCATCATGGTATGTTTACTTGTACAAAATACTCTGTTTCCTAAGCGTCGGATGGTGATCTACATGCTGAAACAAGCTGGAGTCTCACTACCATTTCTGTTTTCTTCCTCATATCTGTCTAGGCCTGGGCAACCTGACAGTATCTTAGCCCACGTGCAGTCTCTGACTGTACGGCACTTTGCCTGTATCAGGCTTGTGCGTTCATTCATTCATTCAACTTGTTTTGTGAAAAATACGGGGCTGCATGTGAAAACGCTGGATTCTCTGTCATTTTTATTATATATGTCTAGGCTTGTGCAACCCCACAGTCTTTCAGCCCACGCGCGCTCTCTGACTGGGCACCACTTTTCCTGGATCCAGGCTTGTGATTTCATACATACATACGCACATACATAGATGCATACATACATACACACATACATAGATACATACATACACTTACATACATACATACGTATTTCAGCGGTGAAAATTCTGTGAAGGCACAATGATTGATTCGAAACCCTGATTACCCGGATGTAAATATCAAGAACCCCGATATAATAATCATTTCGGCACCATTGACTTCTGTTGGGAATGCAGTTTAATAACTCAAGTGTTTACTACTCGGATGTTTCAAGTAGTAAAACTAACTGTTTTACGTTTTTACTGTTCCCGATACTTGCTCGTCTGTTTGCATTGCCGATCCGAGTGAGACTATTTCATCTTTCGAAAAATCGCTTTCTTCAGAGAAATTGATCGACTTACGTTGCATCATATGATTCCAAACACTTGAAGATCTCCAGCGACATAACAGTGGTTCAAATCCCACTAAGAAAATTTGCTAAATTGATTTGCCACCTGTATTGCGCTGTTTGCAGAAAAACACTGGTGTTTCAACTATCTCTTATTATTCCATGTGTCACCGTAGTTGAAATTCAAGATATTTTCTTTAAAACGTTCGCCACTGTGGCATAAATCAAATTCTGAAAAAATTCCGTCACCACTTGTATCTTTTGTTTCCGTCATTCTCACGCTCATCTTTCTTACAATTTCATTTAAACTTGTTGTTCTGAGAGCTAAGTTTCCGATCGTTATTGTGAGAAGTTGATCAAGTTTATAAATCTGTCTAGGCCTGGGCAACCTGACAGTATCTTCGCCCACGTGCAGTCTCTGACTGTGCGGCACTTTGCCTGGATCAGGCTTGTGCTTTCATAGCATGTGTACTGTCTATGACTATGCAACACTGCCTTGTTTTGACCTGCTATTTTATAGATACATGTTGCGATGTATCTATCACCAACAAGTTCAGCATGCTACACTATCAGATCAAAGTTCTGATTTTTTTCACCGGATGAAGTGGTCATCTAGAAAATGTCTCGGCAACATGACAGTGCTCGTACAGTCAATGACTGCACGGCACTTTGTCTGGATCAGCTTGTGTTTTCGTAAAGAACACATTCAGCGTCTCCAAGTATTTGACAACCGATGTATTCTCAGCATTCTAGGAGTTAGCTGTTACAATCGCATACGCACCGATACTCTACGAAATAAGTTGTTCGATAGTAATGTTGATATAGGGAAGCAGATCAACCTGCATAGGTTACGCTGGTTGGGTCACGTTTTACGGATGCCGGACCACCGACTTCCGAAACGGATTCATTTTGCTACGCCACATCCTGATTGGCGTGAACATCGGGATGGCCAAACCGTCACATGGCATAGACAGTTAAAAACCCTTACTAGTAACCTTTCCAAAGTAGGCGCAGCGCGTCTTCCAGGCTGGTGTCCCCGCGATCATATATCGCAATGGTTAGTTACGCTTCAGGATATGTCCCGTAACCGTGTTCAATGGCGGTCTTGCACTAAGCATTTTCTTGGAGTGTTTGATTAACCTTGTATGTTGTCAAGCGGAGTGACGAGAAAAGCTTGTTATGATGCATGACAGTGAAAGCCGCAAGGAAGCTATCATGCTGATATCGCTCTAGTCGTTCACGAAACTTGTTTGAATGCATTTCCCGTTCGAGGTGTAGGCACCTCTTCCCAGTTTTTTTGTGCTTACTCTTCTATAGAAGCCGTAGCAATTTAAGTCCCACCCTTACCCATCTTTTAGGATTTTACTTTTTCATGGTTGTGTAGCAGTTTAGCATTCGGTGTGTGCTACCGGTGTAATGCTGTCTTTGATGATGATGATGATGTGCTTTCATACCTACCTACCTACCTACATACATACTTCTAGCAAAGGTCTGAAATTTGATTCCACAAGATTTACGAGTATATTACTCCGTTTTGATTATCCGTTCAAGAATGTTCACATATTCTTGATTGCCCTTGTGCTGCTGTTTCTTTCGCTTTTATTGTGGTGCTCTTGGGTCCTAAGCATATCATATTTTCCATGTTGCAGTAATTTTTCCCAATGTTTGCCTGGACGGGAGGAGGAGTTCGAAGCGATTCGCACGTTTATAACGGGTAAACTGAAAGAAGACACTGGCGGGTAAGTATGTTGTTGTTGTTGCTGGCCTCCTTCGGTCGATGTCGACCATTGATGTACATCACAATCGCATGAATTTTCAAGTTCTACAGCTTTTCGAATGACTAAACAGTCCGATTCGGGAGGAAAAATCTCCCCCGCAGCGCTTGCAACGATAGTCAGAACTCGGTTGTATTGCATCAGTTGCACGCCGGCGGTGTGATCTGCGTTCAGCAGCCAAGAGTTGTATCTGCTCCTCCCCAGCTGGCAGACGACGCTTTGCACAATGCCTCCAATATGAGCGGTCAAGAGCAAGTTCCTCCGAACTCGCCTGGTCAATGCCAAGAGTTTTCATATCTCTTTTGCAAACGTCTTTGTACCGCAAGTGCGGTCTGCCCAATGGTCGACTTCCTAATTGCAACTCACCATAGAGTAGATCTTTCGGAATACGACCATTTTCCATTCTATAGACATGACCAAGCCACCGCAGGCGGCGCTGGCGTAATAGGGTGAACATGCTCTGTAGACCAGCTTTTGAAAGCACTTCAGCATTAGTCATTCTGTCCATCCACGATATGTTCAAGATTTTAGTACCCTAAATACGTTTTTTGCATAATTCTGCACACATCATTGAACGGCATTCTGATCTCTTGTTTTAGGTGTATTTATATCTCTGGTCTGCCTGGCACTGGAAAAACCGCATCGGTCAACGCTGTCCTCGCATGGCTGTCCACACAAAGTTTGTCATCCATCCAGCGTTTTCAAAAAGTTACCGTCAACGGAATGCAAGTCGATGACCCAAGACAGGTTTACGTCCAAATTTACCGAGTAAGTGCTTCGGTGATATGTTTTCTTCGTTCGCTTTTTTCCCCGTTTTTCGGATCATGGGGGTGGTGGTTCATTCACATCTGGTTCAGTAAATTTGCCCGTTTCTGTAGAGCGTCGTCAGTACTGAGCTGTGACCAATACGTTGCTGTGGGCTCAATGCCACGATACTTTTCTTAACCCCTGCAGGAACGTTACAAGTAGCTACGCCTTCCTGTCACCCTTTAAGCTTTCCACTCTGATTCCGAGCGTTTGATTTCATTCACAGCTACCTTGCCTGGACACTCTTGTTACTAGCCCCATATCTATTAACTAGTAATCAGGCTTCGACTCTAGGGCGTGTATTGAATTCTTTCTAAACACCAAACCAGACTTGTTGAGATCAAATTTTCCATGTGTACTATGTGCGTATGATGATTGGATTTATCATAAGGCAACCAAAATGGTTCATGGATTGCATAATCTACTTGTTGAGCAGCGACTGACTAGACTTGGATTGTTCACCCTCAGGCGCAGACGCATCCGAGCTGACCTAATCCTGACGTACAGGTATGTATGTATGTATGAAAGCACAAGCCTGATCCAGACAAAGTGCCGCCCAGTCAGAGACTGCACATGGGCTAAGATACTGTCAGGTTGCCCAGGCCTAGACACGGGAAATGACATACCGGATAATCCATACGGGGTCCTACCCACTCAAACACCTCTTTAAACTTGGTTCCAATCTCCCGACTCGCAGTCACAACCTGACCCTTCCAATAACACATTCCCGATTAAACTGTCGTCGCAACTTTTACGCAGTCCGTGTATGCTTTTTGTGTAACAGCTTACCGCCAGAAATCGTTTCCGCATCAAACAAAATGATATTCAAGCAAACGTTACGGTCTTTTATTTTGAATAATACTATGTTGGTCCCAGGTTACTAAAATACCATAGTGATTCCTTCTTACACACATACTTGGAGAAACATATATTTCAGGTCGAGATTTCTCCCCCCCATGTCACAAATGGAATTAATTTCGCTCCTCTTTTGAAGCACATGTACGCAAACATTAAAGTAACGACTGGTTTAACTTTCATACGTATATCCTGTGGTATTGTACAGTTATTTGCTTTTCTCACCATAAATCTTGAATAATGGAAAAAGTCATTTACAAGGCCTCTCAAGGCCTACCTTTGTCTTTTAATACTCTTTACGTGCCATTGTGCCGTATTTTCGTACCCTACATGTAACACCGTGGTAAATTGATTTGCCTAAAATACTCAAGTGCATGAAAAAACACGCTGGAGTCTCTGTGCCATTTTCTCTTGTATCGGTCTAAATCTGGCAACCTGTTAGTATATAGAAGAGAGAGAAGGGTGTGGATGTTGTTCATATGTTAGCGGATTTCGCATTGCTTGTTTAGAACGTTCGCTCATTGGGCTAGATGAGATCGTCAGCTACACTTCTTTCCAAGTGACTTGCAAGCGTGATTCGTTGGATTTTATACCGCGTTTGTTTGTCTATTCATTGCGTTTGTCCCGTTGTTCAGTTAACGAGGAACGTCCTAAAGAAACAATGCCAGCTCGGCTAACACCATTCGAACAACAACCTGACCGTAACCCATGTGCATTCTCTGACATCATAGGCACTTTTCCTGAATCCATCCTGGCGATTTCATCCATACACATTCGCTTTCCCCTCCTAACGTGTAAACTCTCCCGTTCTTTTTTCTTCCTCATATCTGTCTAGGCCTGGGCAACCTGACAGTATCTTAGCCCACATGCAGTCTCTCGCTGTCCGGCACTTTCTCTGGATCAGGCTTGCGCTTTCATACCATACCATAAGCTCTCAGTAACCGTCACATTTGAAATCATTTAAATTGTCTCTCCTTAGCAAATAACCGGCCAAATAGTTTCACACAAACAAGCGGCCCATCTGTTGGAGGTCGAATTCTGTACCCCCTCGGTTCACAGCGCTCGCAAGCTTGAACAGCGGGCTTGTCCGGTCATCCTGGTGATCGATGAATTGGATTTGCTGTGTACACGTCGTCAGGATGTGCTCTACAATCTGTTCGATTGGCCCACTCGTCCTCGGGGGCGTCGTTCGTTGGTCGTGATTGCGATTGCCAACACGATGGACCTTCCCGAGCGGTTGCTGCACCCCAGAGTGGCGAGTCGATTAGGTCTGGCTCGATTGACGTTTGCTCCTTACACGCATGAACAATTGGCTTTCATCGTGCGGTCTCGCTTGGTCGATAAATTGTCGGACACGTTTCAGGTCAGTTTCTGGGTATTTTGTGTCTACTCATCAGTACCAAGTCTTTCGAAATATTCACAAAGCTTATCACAACGGTCCACATTGGAAGCACTGGACTCGAGATTCGCTCTTATTAGAGCTCATCAGCAGTGCATATCCTGTCTCGGGTCTGACTCAAACCCAGGACCTTCACCATTGTAGCCTTACGGCCGGAGCTACCGACCCCCGTTTGATCGATCGCGATTAAGTCTTCATGAATGTCTCTCCAGACTGGCACATTTGAGTAGCGTCGTGCCCGACCAGTCGAGAAGGAGCTAGCAACAACTATTGTGGTCGTCCTACCGATATGATCTCCTCATCAGGTCTTCAGTTTCTGGGTAGCATGATGGTTGAGTCTAATCGTGTGTTCCCGATTCATAATTAACTTGCATGTAAATCAAATTATCCCGTATTTTATATGAGGGGATTCGCCATATTCAATCATACGTTTCCACGTTTCGCAGCGTCTCTCAAGCTCAAGGGCAGAGTCTACATGGCAACAGTATACGCGATTTTGTTGTACAGATGTGATACATGGACATTGTAGAAAGATTAATTTTGATGTCTGCATGTCTTCGATAATCGATGCCATCGCAGGAGCTACTTGTCATCATCGGCTACGTAATACAACTATTCATAATGGAATTTTTGGCAGCGGCGTATATAACGGAAAACAAGTTATCATGCTTAGACTTCGCTGGTTAGGTCACGTATTACGAAGGGGACATCATCCTTTTCATAACGCTGTTTTGTTTCCCACTTCTAACTCGGAATGGTGGTCTTCTTTTTCTTTTGTGCGACTATCTCCTCTTGGAGGATGAGTCGGCTTCAATGAAGATTCTCGGGAATTTGGGTACAAAGCGGCGTCCCCAGCATCACTCGACGTTTGTTTGAATCTGCTTCTCTAGCCTTGCGACCTGCAAGGCAGCAGGGAGTTGCCAGAAAAAGGTGGTGTGCACCAACTAACCGTCTACCAGACTCTGTTCCAGATTTTTCCTCAGGGTTTTCTCCCGAAGCCTTTCCCGCGATCGGGTATCCCGCAAAGCAGCGGAGGTTTACAATCAGGGTTTTCCTTCCCTCAGATGAAATGCCCTCCCAGGCTAACGAGCTACATCTGCCCGAAGCAAGCTGGTTTTCAGGCGCCAGTCACTCGCCCTCGCCCCTTCTCCTGTTGGTAGAAGGAGTTCCGCCGAGCTCGGGAGCTACTCGTGCAAGCTAGAAGCTGGACTTGATTGTCAGAGGCTATTTGAAACGCGCGCCATATGGGAGCATTTTATAGACTGCCACCCCGGCTATGACAACCTTTGGAATGGTGGTGACCGAACTCTGTCTTGGTTTCCTCACAGGAAGGCCTCAATTGTTGAACTAGATGGGGTTCGGCCGATCCATCTCACAATTTATCCCTTGTGATATTGCTCAAAATCTTGTTCATTGGCGTTTTTGTTGTAAACATCCTGGATTGTTTGATTAATGTTGTCAGATGAAGTGGCGAAGAAAGCTTGTTATAATGCGTGACAGTGAAAGTCGCAAGGAAGCTGTCATGCTGATGTCGCTCTTCTCGTTCACAATACTTGTCTTAATGCGTGTTTGATTCGAGGTGTAGGCCCCAGTGTGTCTGTACCTAATTTTGAATGTGGCCGATGCGTATTATTATCGCCATCACGTTTGTATTATCATTGTTCGTTAATACCTTAATTGTCATTCTTTGATGAACGTTCTGACATTGTATCGTTCTTATCCTTTCATCCTTTACTTTGCCACAATAATCCATAGGGGTCGTGTTCATCTTCGATTCATTGACACACTCAACCTATTTTAATGATCAACATTATCCATATCGTAGAATCAAAGCGTTTATACATGATCCATTGATGGAGCTAGGGTAAGGCGCGGCACAACTATTGACTATTACTGTTAGATCCGTGCAGCCTAAAAGGTTATGTTTATGACAAAGCTTTATTCAAAAATGTTCTAAATGTCAGCTTTGAACCACGAATGTGCAGTCGTGCAGTCGTTTTGCGCTGTGTGGCTAACACCGTGCTAAATTGATTGGCCACCAGTAGTGAGCTGCATGCTGAAACACACTAGAGTCTTACTAGCATTTCCATTTCTATTTTCTTTTCCATCTATCTAGACCTGTGCAACCTGACAGTATCTTAGCCCACGTGCAGTCGATGAATGTACGTCGCGTTGCCTGGATCAGGCTTGAGTTTTCGTGCATATGGAACTACAAAACGTGGCAGTAGCGTGTAGTTTATTCTCTTTACCAAGTCTTTTGCTGCGCTGTCTACAAGCATCTCCCATTTCAGTTTCTCATCGCTCACTTACGTCTACGCACAACCATTAATCAATTGACAATGAAGCCTTTTGTTGTTAACGTGTTGATTTTGATTCGTCAGCTGCCGCATTCCAATTCCCACCACTTGGTCACATGTCGCATTCTAAGTTTGATCACGTGAGCTTGGTTTACTTTCGCTCCTACACACATTTGAAGTACTGTGCGGCAGTACATGAAGCTTCCCTACGTGCACTAAGCTGAGCCTCCACTGTTGCGGCAGGATAGCACAACGAATTAATGGAATTCGTTTTAGAACAACCTGATTACTGCGCGGTCAGTTTCTGTAAACTTGCCCTACAAACAATCAGTTTAGTTACTTCTCCTTAGATTAGCGTATCCGATATCATGACCTCTGTGGTAAGACAGTTGCCGCAAAATCAGTTATGTGCTTCTAGCTTGATTTTCGAACTAAACATACTACTAGCTGTCGCGCTGGGAATGTATTACTTCAAGAAAAATATTCCAAACTGTCTGCTAGATATCCTCCATGCATGATGGTTCTAGCTTATTCCACACGTGAAGCTTCGTTTGATTACTTCATTGTTCATCGACAGCAGCATGATTCTGTGCTTGCAAGCGTCTTGGGAATTATGTTTGAAACAACAGTTTCTTCTTGTGATCGGCTTATTGATAATATTTTTCCCGGTTATTATAACCCAATCTGCAACGAGCTAGCCAAACCTTAATCTTTTTTTACTACTGGATCAAAACATATCTCGAAGTTAACTATGTTAGCGATCATTCATCCCATTATACTATTAAATCACAAACCTGGTTGCTGTCAAAGTACCGCACAGTCATAGGCTACACGTGGGCGATGTAATTGTCAGGATGTCCATGAGTAGAAGATGAAAAAGGGCACTTAATTTCCAGCGATTTTTCGCATGCAGCTCAATGCAGGTGGCAGTTTCATATGGCACAGTTTTGCCTGCACAGTACAGAAATTGTGCAGTATTTCACGTCATTCATTTCAAGCGATCTCTGTCACAAGGATGCGGTTGAAGTTGAACGAGCATTTATCTCGTTAATATTTACTGTCTGTTGCACGGGTGTGCAATCGTTCAGTATTTCTATGCTGTGCGGCAAACACCGTGCTAAATCGATTGGCCATCGGTAATGAGTGCATGCTGAAACACGATGGAGTCTCACTACCATCTCTATTCTCTGTTTCCTTCCTCATATCTGTCTAGACCTGGGCAATGTGACAATATCTTCGCCCACGTGCAGTCTCTGACTGTTCGGCACTTTGCCTAGATCAGGCTTGTGCTTCCATACCATATCATACTGTCTGTTATATTTTGTTGTTATCTGCGTGATTGCGTATCGTTCTGTTTCAAACAATAGTGAAACGAATATTTCGTATTCTGTCTGTTGCACTACTATGACACTTCCTGATATGTTGTATCTACATACGACTCGCATCTTGTTCACTTTGCTCACCTTTTGTTGAAAACATACCCCTTTCAGGACAAGGCTCTTGAATTAGCCGCTCGAAAAGTCGCGGCTGTTTCCGGCGATGTTCGACGAGCACTGGATATCTGCCGTCGAGCGGTGGAAATGGCGAAACATTCCAATTCCACGCAACAACAAGTCGATATAACTCTCATCAATGCCGCGATCAAGGAAATGTTCACCAGTCCAAAGACAAAGGCTATCAAAGGCTGCTCGATTTACGAGAAACTGTTTCTGCAAGCGGTCATCACCGAGTTTCAGGCCAGATCGACCGAAGAAGCCCGATTGGATCGGTGCATTCGACAAATGTGCGCGTTGTGTCGGATGGAAGGTGAGAGCGTTTTGTTTTTGAGAATGTTGCTGGTTTTCTCTTCACACCTGTGCGGTCAACACCGTGCTAAATTAATTGACCAGAGGTAGTGAGCTGCATGCGAGTACACGCTGGAGTCTCACTACCATTTCTCTTTTCTTTCTCATATCTGTCTAGACCTGGGCAACCTGACAGTATCTTAGCCCACGTGCAGTCTCTGACTGTGCGGCACTTTGCCTGGATTAGGCTTGTGCTTCCATACCATACCATACCATACAAACTAACGGCAGTTTCGCGAATATAGTTGGTCATGTGTGTTTATCATAACCTATGGGCAGCTATAAGAAACGGCAGTATTACTCCAATGTGTTTCCTCATTCCGCTCAGTACTGGTGGTGTCTCAATTTACAATGGTGTTGCTTGTGAAATACTCAACTGTGGCACGCTCGCGCATATCTACATGTAGCGAATTACAGTCTACTATGCTTATTTGTTCGTCGTTTGCTTACAGGAAGAAGCTTCATTGACCAACTAGCACCTTCTTAGCAGGAAATAGCACCATGTACTTATACAATCCATTTTAACCGATTTGAAACGCGGATCTGGTTTGTTGACCCCAGGTTGCTTGGTATCTTGTCTGGCTGCACAATGTAGTTCATTTCGCGGATGGCGATAATGAATATCCAATGATTCAGACCTTGCAATGTGACTAAGTCATCGGGACACCCGGCTTTAACCGCGTATGTGTTTCTGTCAGATAACTGTTTGCCTAGTCGCTGTGTAAACACGAAGTCATCTTGCGCTTACGATCTGCGTCCGTTGTCGACATCGACCGAGGGAGGTCAACAACTGTTGCTCACACGACATCTGCTTGTCGTTTCTGTTAGTATAGCAAAACAGTGCATGCGGTATAGCGTGACCTGTTAATCATGCTGCTATTCTATCTCTGTGAGTATCCTGGCAACTCTCTGTGCTCATTCTAATCAACGAGTACAGCTATTTCAAAACTCTGTGGCTATCAGAGACGGGCGGACGACCGACGGGCTTTTGTCTACTGCGTGATACGCTATCCTCTATTACTTACTTCACTTTTGTGCGACTATCTCCTCGAGGATGAGTCGGTTTTAATGAAGATTCTTGGGAATTTGGGTACAAAGCGGCGTCCTCAGCACCACTCGGCGTTTGTTCGAGTCAGCTTCTTTAGCCTTTGCACAACCAAGGCAGCAGGGAGTTGCCAGAAAGAAGTTGTATGCACCACCTAACCGTTACAGATTTTTCCTCAGGGTTTTCTCCCGAAGACTTTCCCGTATCCCCTATTACACTGAAATCGGTTTTGAGCTTCAGTTCTGTGGACATTTTGGTATTCAAATACTCGGTGTAATGATCACGTGATGTCGTTCGTTAATGCCCCTCATCTGCGCAAGCTTCGGTAGTAGTTTCCATTCATGTATATCAGTATTTTCGCCCACGTGCAATCTCTGACTGTTTGGCACTTTGTCTGGATCAGGTTAGTGCTTTCATGTCATGTATATCGAATGAATTTCGTTTTACGATTCCTGTTGCACTAATTCCATAGGTACACCGTTATTCTCGGAAAATCGAAGCAACCACAGTGCTGGTTTTAGTTCAGTGGTCCTCTTAAATTTTTACAGGCTTTTGTTTGCGGGAATTAAGAGGACCGCTATTCGAAAACTTGCACGAGATTTCCCAAAACAATCCGTCTAGAACTAGGCCACCTGACGTTATATTGACTCAAATAGCCTCTGACAACCAAGTCCAGCTTCTGGCCTGCACGAGTGGCTCCCCGATCCTGGCGGAACTGCTTCTACCAACAGGAGAAGGGGCGAGGACGAGTGATTGGTGCCTGAAAACCAGTTTGCTTCGGGCAGATGCAGCTCGTTAACCTGGGAGGGCATTTCATCTCAGGGAAGGAAAACCCTGATTTTAAACCTCCGCTGCCTCGCGGGATACCCGATCGCGGGAAAGGCTTCGGGAGAAAACCCTGAGGAAAAATCTGGAACAGAGTCTGGTAGACCACCTCTTTCTGGCAACTCCCTGCTGCCTTGCAGGTCGCACTTGGTTGTGCAAAGCTAGAGAAGCTGACTCGAACAAACGCCGAGTGGTGCTGGGGACGCCGCTTTGTACCCAAATTCCCAAGAATCTTCTTTGAAGCCGACTCATCCTCCAGGAGGGGATAGTCGCACAAAAGTAAAGTATATTGACTCATATGCGGTCTCGGACTGTGCGGCATTTGCCTGGATCAGACTTGTGATACCTACACACACCTGTTTTGCTCATCTTCAGATACTTTGAAACGTTTCCTACTGTATGTTTAAAATCAAACGCCTGCAATCAGACTGAGCGCCGATTATCCGGATCTAAACAGTGGTAATGATACTCCAACGCTTTCTGGCATGCAGCTTTTCGTACTGTTCTCAGTTCGTTCATATTCATATATTTTTTCAAGATTCTGGCTCTTGTTTACCTACCATTGTGATTTTGTGCACGGATGTGCAATCGTACAGTACTTATGTGCTGTGCGGCTAAGAACGTGCTAAATTGATTGGCCATCGGTGGTGAGCTGCATGCTGAATCAGGCATGGGCCTGGGCTACCTGACAGTATCTTAGCCCATGTGCAGTCTCTGACTGCACGGCACTTTGCCTGGATCAGGCTTGTTCTTTCATACATACATACCATTGTGATTTTTTCATATCGTCTTGTTTCTTATGTGCTGAATGAAAACTACTCCGCAATCTTTTACCTTGCTCCCAGGTTTGGCTTGCCCGACAACTTCGGAAGTTTTCGACATTTGCTCCAGTCTCGGGTCATACAAGTTGCTTCTAACCGAGCCATCCAGACGAGATACGTCCATGCTAATTCGGCTCAATTGTAACAAGTCCGATGTGGTGTTCGCTCTGAAGCAAAAAGTCGGCGCTTGATAATCATCATGATCCCGTTATCGTATGCATTTGTGTGTGAACATTTGTGTACCTTTCTAAATTCAGATTATATTTTTCTATACCCACGTGTTTTGATCAAATTTGTGTATCACAATCTTGCATTCTTTGGTTTGACTTCTTTGCTATCAACCTGTCTAGGGCTGGACAAGCCGACAGTGTCTCGGCTCACCTGCAGTCCGCGTGAACTTACAAGTCCGGTCCAAGCAAAGTGCCACCCAGTTGTAGACTTCACGTGGGCTGAGATACTGTCAAGTTGGTGGTATGATGAGATTATGTGCAGTAGGGATACAGTCGTTGTTCTTAATTTTGAGGAAATATTATTATTTTCCTCAAAAACTCACGATGATTTATAATTTATGATTTTCGATTGTGATTGGTCAATTTTGTCGGCCATAATGATTCAGTGTATAAATATACACACGAGCCGCAGCCTAATGGCTTTTTGGTCAGAGACGGTGAAGCTCTTTGTCTAAACGGCCTGCCTTTGTTCTTGCTACGCGTAATGTTGGGTTAGTTAGTCAATTGTGACTAATAGCATAAACGTTTTCTGTGTTAAACATTTTTGGAAATTAATACTTGGGTTCTACTCGGGTAATATATAACACTTAGCCCAACAGTGAGAAAAATGAAAAAAAAGCCGGAAAGGAACGTTTGAGCTGAAGTCCAATGTGTCAAGGCCGTGAATATGATTTTTAGTTTTAGGACAGCAAGTGTGTTGCTGGGTTATATGTTTGTTGTTGGCCTCCTTTGGTCGATATCAACCACAGATGTAGATCACGAGCGCATGAATCTTCGAATGACTAACAATCTCTCCGGCAGCGCTCACAGCGATAAGCAGTACCGAGTCGAACGATGTCAGTTGCGTGCTGACTGCGTGATCTACGATTATCAGTCGGGTTACGTAGAGCAAACGTAAAGAAGTGGAATGTAGGTCCGTGCGTAGGAGAACACAGGAATTTGTTGCTCACCCAACAGCTGCCCAGGCCTAGACACATACATGCAGTCTATGATTGTGCGCACGTCCAACAATTATCGTCTTTCTTGACATACGAGCAGCCTTTGATTCCATTGACAGAACCGATCTCTGGGACTGTCTCATTCGCCATGGTGTCCCACCGAAGTACGTAATCCTGCTCAAGAAGCTGTACTGCCACACCACCGGCAGAGTCAAAGCCTATGGTGATTTATCCAAGCAGTTTACCTTTTCCAGCGGGGTTCGTCAAGGATGTCCGATCTCCCCATTTCTATTTAACTTTGCGATTGACGATGTCATGCAGGCAGCAACAGCCCAGCTACCGAATTGTGGGATCGACCTGCTCCCCGGTCGACGAGTTATGGATCTGGACTATGCTGACGACATTGCTCTCCTCGGAGAGGATGCTTGCGCCATACGAAGCGCTTTGGATTTACTCGTTGATCAGTTGTCGCTGTATGGATTACACTTCTCTCCGTCAAAATGCAAAGTGTTCCTACAGGATTGGACAGACCCAACACTTGATTTGACGATCGAAAACCACAAACTGGAAGTGACTGACAGATTCACCTACCTAGGGAGCTGCATCACAACTGGGGGCGATATCGAAGCTGAAATCACAGCACGGATTGCAAGAGCACGCCATGCTTTCGCTGGGCTACGGTATCTGTGGCGCCGACGCGATGTTGGATTACGCTTGAAGGGCAGAGTGTACCAGGCCACCGTAAGAGCAGTTCTACTGTATGGCTGCGAGACGTGGACGCTGCGACAAGCTGATAGTCAACGATTATCGACGTTTGATCATCGCTGCCTGCGGAGTATAGCTCGTTTAAGCTGGCAACAGAAAGTCAAAAATGATGACGTCAGGCGGGCAGTCCTCGGCGATCGCTCTGTGCCACTCTCCGATCATATATCCATGTGCCAGCTGAGATGGCTGGGGCACGTTCTCCGTATGGATGAGCGACGCCTTCCTCGTCTAGCTCTTTTTGCTCTCGCTGGACCTGATTGGAAACGTCGCCGTGGCGGACAAAGGAATACTTGGCGGAAGACCCTCAAGCGTCTAACAGCCCCACTAGCCATCGTGGGAACATCGCGCTTACCCGGGTGGGGTCCGAAGGACCGTGAAGATATGTGGCTGATAACACTCAGTGTGATGGCAAAAGAAAGGAACCAGTGGCAAGAATCCTGCCGTGCTTGTGTTCCCGTTTATCAATGACCCTTCCCCCTCCCTTTTTCCAAAAAAAACAAAAAAAGATCAAAAACGGCATGTGTAAACAGACAAACGAAAAAATCCCCCTCTTTTTTCCTTTTTTCTTTCATCATGTACCTTCCTTCATGGTATACTTGTTGTAAAGACTTGTGTGATAATAATAATAATAATAATAATAATAATATGATTGTGCGGCACTCTACCCAGCTGTGTTGTCATGCCAAAACACGGGGTTTCGATGCCCAATTGTCAAACAAGCAATTCATTCAAGTAGGATAATTTCGCCAAATCTGTCAGCATCGTTCTCAGTCCTGGCTTGCGAAAAGCGTCATCGTTTTCGTATTTTGCCCCACACATTTTACCGAAACAAGTTCACTTTTTTAATATAACCGATTCGAGCTAGCCTTGTCAGCAAAAACCAATGAAGTGGCTAAGCAAGCTCAGCTTGTGTATATCGAAGATTTTATCCCATGCATTATTTACTCCATTTTGCGTCGATGCAAGGCCAGTGCCTGCTGAACACTTCAAAGGTTTCAACGAGATATCGGAGAATGTTTTTAACCGATGGAGGCACCATATTCTTAAAAAAGAAAGTTGGTTGGTGGCGTTTCGCTCCTGACACAGAAGCCTCCTAAGACCATTACGAATGTGGTTGATATTGCATTTACGTCGCCTGAGAAGTTCTTAGCCAGCTTAGGTGAATGCAATGTAAACCTCATACCTAGACGGCCTTGTCCCGATGTCGCTTTTGTGCCAGAAACCAAACGTTACGATGTTTGTGAATGAAAAGCTCGTAGCTTCAGATATTTGGTTTATTTTTGAATGCAGTTTCAATCTTCGGGTGTAGTGAAAAGGATATAGCTGCAAAACTTTCCTCCACTTGTACGGAATTTATAGGATTCTTCGGGGGGCTAATTCTACCACAAGGTCATAATTTTTAGCAACAAGATTGCTTAGAATCACGGTTCACTGTGAAAGGGATATTGAAACATCTTACTATCCGCTTTTCTCCTGCGTAAGGAGCGTTCAGAGACCACTGCAAGGATCTTTGCTGATGTGCCCTGGTGGGAAAGGGCCCGAAAGGACCAGCAACAAAACCAAACGAAACAGAGGGATGATCGAAGTATAATCCTTTTGGGAGTTCCAGAAGCTGATGAAGCAACTGATAAAGCGGTGCAGCGCAAACACGATCAGTTACAATGGAGATTCCTCAGTGATATACTTGGTTTGCATGATGTAGCTGTGACGGACACGTTCCGCATCCCCAAATCTACGAATTATAAGGGCATCGGTCCTAAGCCCCTTAAAATAACGTTCTTGCGTAATGATATGTTGAACACGGTCAAAACTCGTTGGGAAAATGGCCGCAGAATAATCCCGCGAGAAATTAGACTAGGTGCATCGAAACACCATATTGGAAAGATAGATGCACCACTAAGTTCAATAGAAACACTACCAAGTCAATCAGTTGTTGACGTGTCAGAAACAATTTCAGCCGATACGATAGATCACTGTGTTCCAACAGTACAACCCCAAAACGATCAAGCATCCCTGCAAGCAAAAAACCTTCAGTTGCCGACTCTGGAGGCGTCGGCCTAACATATATTCTGCACTCCAATAGCCTCCTTCCCCACACCCCATCCTTGTTAAGAAAAACAACTATGAAATGCATCTACACCAACGCACAATTTCTCGGAAACAAAATCGGTGAACTGCGTGCAGTTTTTTTGAGATGTTCACCGGACATCATCGCCGTAACGGAAACGTGGCTGCAGACTCAGCAAACAAATAGTGAACTTGAATTACCAGGAATGTCACTTATTCGTCATGACCGTGAAACCAGAGGAGGAGGAGTAGCTTTGTATTATAGCCAAAACCTTCTGTGCCGCGAGCTTACGGATCCAGACATTGTGTTACTGGATACACTCTGGTGCTCAATCCGACTAGCTAACGGTGAAGACTGTGTTTTGGGAGTAGTATATCGCCCACCGTCTGCACAGGAAACTTACAATCTGGCCCTACTGGATAAAATTCGCATCGTTACTTCCAGATACACTTGTGGATTTTTGATTGGAGGGGGGACTTCAATTTACCGAATCTACAGAGCAGTACCATTTACCCAGAACACTCCCTCGAGCGCGCATTCAGTGAGTTGTTTGACGATATTCCTCTTTATAACCACATTACATGTAATACCCGATACCGCGGAAACGATTTACCCTCACTCTTATATCTCGTTCTGACAAGCAATGAACATGACATTGATAACGTTGATTACGAAAGTCCACTGGGACTAAGTGATCACGTCGTCATCCAGTTTGACTATATGTTTGAATCTGTAAGAACAAATGATGCCCGTAAAAGAGTTAGGCGGATCAACACTATGGCGTTGAGTGATGCTCTGAAAAACACGTTTAACTGCCAACCGGAAACCAGCAACGTACATGACTTTTGGATATGGCTAATATCTAATCTCAAAGTTCAATCGAAGTGAGCTCCGAATTTGTCCTCAGGAACTCAAGAAAAAACTTTGAATTTAAATTAAGAAGCCGAACTCGTAAGTGGTTAACGGTACGAAAAATTGCTTGGCGACACCATCGGCAAAACCCATCATCCGAGACCTGGGAAACATTCCGTTTACTGCGGAACAAAGTAAACAAATTTGTCATCCAAGACAAGTTGTGCTTCCAAGAAGTGATATCAAGCATGATTGAGCGAAACCCCAAAATACTATATCGTATGGTTAACGATCAAGCTAAGGTGAAACCTGAAGTAGCGTCCGTGAACACATCAGCTGGACCAA
>JACCGJ010010052.1:0-10469 GCA_013407085.1 Atriophallophorus winterbourni
GACCACCAAAGCAGATAATTGATGTTGCTCCAGAAGGCGGAAAACATTTCTCCTTTTCAAAATTTTTGTCTTCTGTTAAAACAAATGATTTTTCATCAATGTTAAAGAAAAACAAATCATGGAAGGTTACTGAATACCAAGTAATGAGAGTATCCTGGTAACAATCAAAAAATTAATACTCCTTAGATATAGCAGCGATAGTTTACCGGCTACGTAGAGAATTATACCGTGATCAAATTTTCAACAACGTACGGCTTCTCCCCAAAGCATGACTAGAGTATATTGTAGCAAGCACACCAGAATCTGTAGGCTATTTTTATAGACTGTTACACTAAGAAAGAAACAAGAAACACGTAGCGATATAAACCATGAAATTAATAAAGTGGTCCAATCTACGTAAGTTAAGCAAAAGTTGACAGATACAGCATTACGCTATTTCATTTGAATTTCACATTGAAATTCCTTGATCTTGTAGAATTTAACATTATGAAATATTGCGTAGGTGCTCTAAACTCAACGCACGTAATACTTCTAAAATAGACACTAGTGACACTTTATTATGATGATGATAAATTTGAAATATTCACAAATTTGACGGTACATAATAGAAGCACTGGACTCGAGAAGCTCATCAGCAGTGCATATAATCTGAATCAGGTAAGAGTTGAACCCCCTAGCATTACCATTGTAGTCCCACGTCTTACGGTCCAAAGTTTGATGGTCAGAGGTTCAACTACTACATGAGGCAGTGGATATATGCAATGTTGACGAGCGTCAACAAAATTGAAACTCGAGTCCAGTGCTTCCATGTGTATCGCATTTGTGCTATTCTCAAGGGACTCGGTATGGATAAGCAGTCACAAGAATGAAGAACGAATTTTTCAAAAGGCGCGATGATGACAAATCTAAATACGCTACGAAGCGTCTGAACATTTAGATGCCTCTTTTTATAGAAGAAGAGGCAGTTGTATAAGAACATTCTTCAGAATCCTATGATTTTTGATTGTATTTGACAATAAACTAATCGTCCCAGGTATATCAGAACCTAACGAGGATTTGTCAACAAAGGCCCTGCTGTATTAAGGCAATCAAATATAGTAAAAACATACCTTAATTATTGGGGTTAACCGGGTTAAAATCCGGGTCAATTTCAAAACAATATCGAGTACGTACCAAGTTACGTACACGAGTTAAAATCGAAGCTAAGTTGAAATGTCCGAACGTCCCACGCGATCGAGATTTCGACAAATGGTGTGCGCAGTAAATCAAGGTCAAAATGAGCAAAGGGGTTCATAAAGCGATAAGGTAATGACAGGTCAGAAAAGCAGTGTGGAAAATTATATTGACGGCACAGAAAGAAATAACAATGATTCTCTTTCATCAGTCTACCGAAACAGTACATTCTTCAAAATAGATTTGTATTTCTCCGTGTCTTTCAGTTGTAGGGATTTAATCGCAGGGTTTCATTTATGCGTAGTATATGATCCATTAGAAATTGACCATATAGCAGTTGAATTAATGTTTACCGTTGATGAAGATACCAGTTTACTAGTTTGCTTTTCTTTCTTCAAAAGAAGAATAAACATTTGAGAATTGTTTATATTTTGAGTTTCTGTGATACTTGTCATGTAAATATATTTGCAATTAAATTGAGTGTTCAAAATTAGTAAGAGAGCGAGTAGATTATGGTGTTTAACACAATTTTAAACACGTTTGAAATATTTTGAAAGACCAATTTCGCTGTTAATCCGAAAAGAGCTGTTTAATTCGAAATTTTATTCCATTATATTTTCGCCGATAAAAGTGTCAAGGTTACATACGTTTTCAAAATTGAGGCTAGAAAATGGAGAGAAAATGTTTCTTTTACAGCATGGTGAGACGTCAGGTAAATAATAATAATCCAATCTGTCCACAATCGCAAGCATCTCATTCTACGATCGACAGCCAGCAGAAATGTAGTATTTTTCTCACTTCTACTTGGTATACATAATTGGTTAAATCATGTGACCTTGGAACGTATATAATTTTGAATCCAACCAGTATGGAAGGTCCCCACTTGCTGTGAATGGGCTGAATGGCGACAGGCTTCTAGTAACCGTCTAGTCTGTTTGTGGTGAATATGTAAACTGTGAGAATCGTCAATACTTACGGAAACAAATCCAGGTTTATGAGCCATCAGCTTGATTTACTACCCGTATCATTATTTGTTCTGACTTTTATCTCAACGGATTCAACCAACCCTATATGTGGATAATTTTTGGCTTCAAATATTTAACACCGTGAAGATTCAATAACTAACTTTTTAATGTCAAACTTCGTCTTCAAATTACATTGGTTTACGATGAGATATTTTAGGCCTTATGTTTTATTCCGTGCATAATATTATGGCCAGCAATCCAAAACATCTGTTACATTCTAGTTTTAGGGTGATACACTTTACTTCCCTTTACTCTATATTTAGCACTCAAGAAGTAGGTCTTTCACGTCTTAAGGATAATGTCAATAAATATGTCATCTCTTTCCGAAGCAGTTTATTGTCGTTTGCTATAGTACAGATAGCGAATGCACTATCGATCAGTCATCAATCAATAGTGATCGTGGACGCAAGATGCAAGTTTCGTACACTAGACAGCAGTGGGATATTTATTCGACGAATTTAATAGTTGACAAACGGATGTTTCTCTATCTATCTATCTATCTATCTATCGATTTATCTATCTATCTATCTATCTATCTATCTATCTATCTATCTATCTATTTATCTATCTATCTATCTATCAGCGGTCAAGGACTAGGTATTTCACGTCTTTTGTCTGATGCCAATAAATGTCTTATATCTTTTACAAGCAGTTTTTCTCGTTTGCTGTAGTACAGATAGTGAATGCATTATCGATCAGTCATCAATCAATATTGATCGTGGACGAATTGACCAGTTCAGTACCGAATGTTGCTCTATCTATCTATGACAGATCATTAAAATTAGTGTTTGGTCTACGTAATGTTCCGTACACCAAAAGATTGCGGCTCTATATCTACGTGACTTTTCGTAAAGGAGGATACGGCAAGATATTATTATGATTTATAGAACTGTGTCTACCAAAGGACATTTGCTTAGACACTTGCTTGAAGTGTATGATGAGAAAGCGATGCGTGGAGTTTAACGTATTCCTTTACGTCTTAAGTTCCCGTACCTACCTCAACATGTATAGGAATCTCTTTGCCTAACAATATTTAAAGCAAATTGGGATGAAATAGGCAAGGGAACATCATTCGAGAGCCTCATGTTTACTATGTTTTACTCCATATACCTTATTTGTTCTACATTTTCATCCATATCGTAACCATGTGGTGTTGTATAGTATTACCTATTTCCAACTATAACTGCCTGAACCCTTGAATCTCTTATCAACGAGTGATCAAGCATTGCTTTCTGTCTGACGTGATTAAGTAAAATGCTTGTGGCATAATTAATGCGTGCAATTTACTTTGTGCACGGATGTGCAATCGTGGAGTATTACTGTGCTGTACGGCTAACAGCGTGCTAAATTGATTGACCTGAGGTAGTGAGCTGCATGCTGAAACAGGCTGGAGTCTCACTACCATCTCTATTTTCTTTCTCATATCTGTCTAGGCCTGGGCAACCTGAAAGTATTTTAGCCCCCGCGTGCAGTCTCGGACTGTACGGTACATTGCCTGGATCAGGCTTGTGCTTTCATACCCTAGTTTGTTAAATGCAACCAAAAATCTGGTTTGCAAGAATAGTCGTGAAACACCTCAACTAGATCGGAAAACAACGTATGCGGAAAATTGAAAACTGCGACAGTGTTTCATCCCTACCTTTGTAAGTAAGCAAATAGGAAACCCAACAGAGAAAGGAAAATCAGAATAAAGATGTTATATTTTTGTACAAGCAACAAGATCAGATCGGCATGGTTTAACTCAAATTGAACAATGCGCCCGAATGCAGCATTTCAATTCGATCGAAATTTAATAGGTAAGCATAAAACACAAATAAATCAAGGTCAACCGAAAACGAAGGCGCGCATTTCAATTTTCGAGTTGATCGAAAATATTCTCATAATTTTTTTAAACAAAGCCGCGTAACTATTTCCGACAGAAAACAAATCCAACGTGAAGGAGGAAGATAGCGGGAAGAATCTAGTGGAAAATAATCTGTTTGAGATATAACGATGCGGGGGAGAGATGGTTTGCCATTGGTCGACATAAAATTTGTTCATTATTCTGATTAAAAGGGATAAATAAACGTGTTTTTCAGGTTAAAATTACAAAATCGGGTTCCGTTTGAAGCTGAAATCAATGGATCGACTGACTGAAGAAATGTTTTATGATGGAAAAAGCAAGTTTGTCAGCAAGAAAGTTTGTTAAACTAGGATAAATTTCTGTAAATATAATACGTCAAGCACGTGTTTCGTACATGGCGACCGTGAAAAAATTATTCGAACCAAATTTACTGAACACAGAAAGAATAATGAAACTAAAGAAGGCTGCAGGGGAAAAACATAAGAACGCGGAAAGGGGGATAAGAGCAGAAGTGGTGTGCCCGTCAGAACAGGAAACATTGCTTGATGTAGTTGACCAAAGTGAGTGCTGATTGTTTGGGGTCCAACTCGGAAAACACGTGGACAAAATTTTCACGGAGAACAATGTTTTTCTTACGAATCACGATACCGAAGGTCCTACGCCAAAAGAGTTGACGAAATATGAAAGAGTATTGAATTTGATACATTTTTAAATTGAAAAAATAGATTTCTGTGTGCAACTCACCTTGCATGGGTAACTCCACGGCATTCAAGCTGTTTGTCCATGTAACTGGAAAAGAATGTTGTTTTAAACACAAACAGCTTCATGGCACTAATTTTGATGTTTGTTAATCAGAATTTGCATGCATGTGAAAAATTTTATTTTCGTTCATCTATTCGGATGAATTCTCACAGCTCGGTCAGTTTCTGGAAATCTGGGTTAAAATTTTGTTTAAATGTTTCAGATTAAATGAGATGACCTTCAAATCATTTGTTGCCCTCAATGTGATTAGCATTCACTCAAAACGTCCTTAATTTGATTTGATTAAAGTAGAGGCAGATTCTGCCCACAGTTTAACGGCTCACCGTGTTTGCATATAGATGCCTCTGGAAACTGAGAGAAATTCACTCGACTATAGGTTTATGGACACTTAATCGTCAGACACTTAATCCCCAATTTGATAACTTTTAGGGAATACAGAATACATTCAAATGAATTTATTTAGCAGGAGAGATTGGCAATTGATTTTAGAAAAACGTGAATCTTTTCGAAGTTGAGTATCGCTGAATTGCTCGAGATGTCCTGGCGCATATCTCAGCATAGTTCTTCTTCTGTTTGATATGAACCCCAGCACTTGCTTGAAGAACAGCGGCCGTATGATGTCAGCAATCCTTTCGCAAACCGTTAAGAAATGTCCACATGGTGGGATGTTGGCAAGAAAAGAGTGACTGTAATGCATGATGCCAGCCTTCTACAGCATTATTCGTTCGGACAACACCACTATTTGCGTCTTCATACTTATTCTAGGTTTCAGGTGAAAATATAGTGACAAACTTACTATATCTCCAATTATTATTGCCATTGTTTGATTGCTTCCCGAACCAAAACTCGTTTCCCATGTAAAATAATCTCCTTCGACATTTACAGCTTGTACCATATTCAAGAGTCATTCTAATCTTAAATACCATCCCTGGAGATTAAGTGACCGGAAACTTCGAGTATGACTTTCAAGAACTCAGAATCTTGCCAACGAAACAACCTATCACGAACATACTACGTAGCCGACGCCGGAGTTTGTTTGACGTTTAATTTCAAAATCCCGCAAAACATAAAGGACGCAATGAAAGTTTCAACGACCTTTCAAATCGATTGGAAAAACTCACGTTCTATTTTCGGGGTCCATTCCACAATAGACGATCTTCGACGGTTTAATATGTTCCGAAACATGACGCTTGCCCCGATCGCCAAAATGTATCCCATCACGCGCGTTCGCACTCACTACAACCTCACACCGTTTCGGTAACCCGTTCGGATTTTGAGCATGCGTTCTCAAAGTGTTGGTGATTGCCATTCGAACTGCCGCTGCGTTTTCCAGGCGATCCACGGGAACACAACCCAGATAAAGCATGTCAGCCACTAAAATAATAAGGTTTGCAAACCAATTATGCCCGTATTCGATCGATTTTTATCATTAAACGCAATTAAAATAGTCTCTTGCTTAAATTGTTTATATAGCTGTCGTCATATTACCTCGACCAATCAGATTTATTCCCGAATCCAACCAATCATTGTCTGGTTAATTATAACCAATCATGTCGTTCACTTACTTATACCGCCGCCACCAATCGGATGGCCGTATCGAATTGCATCCCGATGATTGGTTGAAGCCGTCCCGTGACCAAACGGTAGACGAAGCACACAAGGCAGCGGGCCAGGATGTATGCAGTGATGATTGACAAAAGCGGCAAGACTTGGAAATACCGGTTGAGCATTGAACCCACCCAATTGAACACCTTCTCCGCGAATTGAACTGATCAGGAAATGTCGCACAGTACCGGATTTCTGGTAATCTGAAACCGAGAGGATTAGAAAAAAACGTTATTTTGGTTGTAAATCAAATAAACGAAACTATTGGACAAATTCTAATTCAGAGGCAAACTCTATGAGTGTTTCTCGTTAGTCTGAACATTTACTTCATCCTGCAGAGCCAGTTCTGTTCCACGCCCATTTTAGGCGAACAGGGCTTCTCACCCATTCAAAGTTTGAGAATAGTTTCAGGGAGTTCTACCCCCAAAATCATTATCCATTCGCTCCAACAGATGAAACTTTTTTCTTCTCAAAACACCAACTATCATGAGGGAAACTTCGGATGGAACCAGCTACTAAATGGTTCGATTAGTTTTTCGTCCTTAAACTCACGACTGACAATCGATTTACACCTCAGAACCGCTACAGTCTACTACCAGAGTTTCCTCTGGCTTTCACCTGCGCGAGCATAGTTGACGCACCGACCCGACTGGCTAATGTCAAAGATTAATTGTCATGGGACAGGCGACTACCGCTCGCCGCTTGGTCGTACCACGCATTTAAACCACAGGATCTTACCGCAGTCTGAACGAGTCAAACCTTCATTTTCAGAGTAACTTTGGGTTGCGTAATAGTCGATTTCCCGTCACATGTTACTCTTGTTGCTGCGATGGATTATTTTGGGATTATGTGCTTAACCATATGTGTACATTCCCCAGGTGTAATACTGAATTGAAAGGAAGTGTACGGTGCATTGAAGCAATCAAGTTTTGCAAACGGATAGAATGACATCACTGGCAGATTAAAACAAGCTTCCCTCAATAACACCTGCAATCACCGAATCTTCAAAAATACGTATCTAGCAAAACCGAAGTTCTGAGCTCCGAAAAAAAGAAAGCGGAGCGAAGTGGGATCGGGTGGAGATAGGCTGTATCAACAATACTCACGCTAGGAGTGAAGACCTTCATCTGGTCATATAAAGTCAGAGCCTGTTCATTCATGTGTATGCATGTATGTATGGAATCACAATAATGATCCAGGCAAAGTGCCGCAAAGTCAGAGACTGCACGTGGGCTAAGATACTGTCAGGTTGCCAAGGCCTAGACAGATATGAGGAAGAAAAACAATAGGAAGTGGTAGTGAGACTCCAGCCTGTTTCAGCATGCAGCTCACTACTTCTGGCCAAATAATTTAGCACGGCGTTAGCCGCTATCTGGCTGCCGTGTAAACTTAAGCCTGGACATCATTGCCGGAAAGTGTACAATAAAGCCTGCCGTATCGTGTGCAAACTATAAAAGGATACTCAGGATTTTCACGCCAGAAACCTTATCCCAGTTATGGAACATTCCAGCCTGCGTACCATGGCTGAGGTAGAATATCGAACTACTTGACAGGATTTATCATCGTGCGACAAAGTTGGTCTCCCGTTAAAGTAATTTGTCTATTCAAGTGCGAATGTCTAAACTAAATCTACATTGTTTACTCAATGACGGATACGGAGTGACCTCCTGTTGGCATTCAAAAGTTTGCATACGGTAAACCATCCTCATAAACACTTGCTAAATCACAATATCCTTACTCACACACAAAAACATTCAAAGGCTTCAAACATACCGCATTGTCAATTGGATATTCGTCGTAAATGTTTCTCCGTCAGAATTTGTTTCTTTCCTAAAGAAATCATAAGCTCGGGATTTGTTGAGATTTTGACTCTAAACGTGAGGAGTATATGAGGAACCGTGCGGTATGTGAATGTCCATACTGATATTTTTAAGATTTTCTATTTTTACTTGACATACCTCGTCATCATGTGGCTATTGTTAAGCTTACTGTTGTTTTACACCATAAAACCTTTCACAGTTGTAAGTTCAATCATCACATCACGCGTACAGCTTTGCCCTAGAGAGACAAACAGCAGCTCTGTGAGTCGCTATGACATAATACAGACAGGGATAGTTTACAACTTCACAATATGAGTGTAAGGCGAAGACACTATCGCTGACACCCTGCGCAGAATGGCGTTGCCGTCGCGGAGGACAAGTGAAGACTTGGCTCGCCACCGTGAGATCGGATGTGTAGCTGCTTGGTCTACGATCGGTTCACGGATGGCGCACGTGGGACCGAACCTGGCTTGAAATCTGCGCGGATCTCGCTTCTAACCGCAGAGCTTGGGTGGCTGCAATCCGTGACATCAACGAAGCCGACTCATCCTCCAGGAGGAGATAGTCGCACAAAAGTAAAGTAAAAGTAAAGTAAAGAAAGAGCTAAATTTCTAACCCTAAAAGTTCAAACTACAAAATTCACCCTGCAAGACAAACACAATCAATGATATTCCATGACCACTCAGATGGTTGGTGGAATCACAATGAGAAAGAACTTTTCTCGGTTGAACGTTCGTCGAATTCAACATCGAAACTCTCAATCCACCTACAGGTCAAGGGTTTATTTTGTTCATGATAATAGAGACACATGTTGACCGATCAATTATAGATTAAAGATTCACGATTCAAACTTTTTGGTTGAAAAAGCAATTGTTGTTGTTGTTGACATCCTTCGATCGATGTCGACCATGGAAGCAGCTTTTGGAATGACTAAACAGTCCGATTCGGGAGGAACAATCTCTCCCGCAGCGCTGGAAACGATAGTCAGAACTCAATTGTGTTGCATCAGTTCCACACATGCGGCGTGATCTACGTTCAGCAGCCAATAGCTGTATCTGCTCCTCCCTAGCTTGCAGACGACGCTTTACACAATGCATTCAATGTGAGCGGTCAAGAGCAAGATCTTCCCAACTCGCCGGGTCAATGACAAGAGCTTTTATATCTCTTTTGCAAACGTCTTTGTACCGCAAGCGCGATCTGCCTAATGGTCGACTTCCTAATTGCAACTCACCATAGAGTAGATCTTTCGGAATACGACCATTTTCCATTCTGTAGACATGACCAAGCCACCGCAGGCGTAATAGGGTGAACATGCTCTGCAGACCAGCTTTGGAAAGCACTTCAGCATTAGTCACTCTGTTCACCCTCGATATGTTCAAGATACGACGGACGCTTCGTAGATGGAAAGCATTCAGCTTCCTTTTGTGTCTTGCCTGGGTGGTCCAGGTTTCACTGCCGTACAGTAAAGCTTTTAGTATACCATCGTGTTTTTATTTACAGTAAATTTGCTGTTACCCTAAACACGAGAGTTCAATCGGGTCAAAATGACAGCTGCTCTGCCAATCCGCTTATCAATCTTCGTGTCTAGCGAGAGGTTATCCGCAATGGTTGAACCAAGGTATGTGAAATTATGTACTGATTCAAGCTGAGTTATATATATATATAATATAATATATATTCAAATTACTTTGAATAATGGCACGAGAACTCACCAGCGCTGGTCAATCTTGCGACGGATATGCTGGCCGATTTGCATGGCCAAACTGAACCCGTTTCACACAGAGATGCTGTTACGAATTATAAACGATCCGGGTTCTGCGTTCTGGAGCATCTGCGTAACTACAGAAAAGGACGGCGATTGCCGATGAGGGAAGCGTGTATTAGCACCACTTCGGACACTAGATTCGTTCAATTATTACGGAAAGATTTTGTGGAAAATGGAATGGGAATAGAAAGGTATGTACGTGTAAGCCATGGTTGGATTAGGTTGGCACGATACACCTGTACAATTATTTGTGCCCGTACACATGTGGTGTGTGTGCGTGTGTGATGGAAATATAGGCAAAGGAGTAATTATATTCAAGGCAGTGTTTTTAACCCCGTCTGAATGTGGCTTTCAAGTTCAAACCTTGGTTAGCATTTCTCCGCTGTTACCAGGTCCTACTGTCCCTACCTGACGAGTGCAAACATCACGAAACCGGTCGTGGGGTGTTTGTGATGGAAATGCATGCAAATGAGCTT
>JACCGJ010010055.1:0-16737 GCA_013407085.1 Atriophallophorus winterbourni
TTACGACTGTTGAGATAGAAATCCTGCTCGATGCTTTAACTCAGGTATAGATCACAACAGTTTGGTAGAACGAACGATTAGATAGATATAGCGCTTAACACGTCTAGACTCAGAAGAAATAGGACCGCTGAAATGGAGAGGGAGTTATACATTGTCGAAGAAGAATGTATACATAATCAATATTGTTCAAAAGTATAACGTAGATTCACGACATTCTCACCGGCTGAAGGAAAAGGTAGCCAGCAGTGATTGTTAGGCTTCGCGGTCACGCGAACAGTATGGTTGACCGCGTTGCTGCCGCCGCAAGAGATCCGAATTCTTCAATTGTTCAGAAGTGGTTTGAGATTGATCAGTTGGTGACGTGTTGATTTCAATTGGCTTCAAGGATTCGGAACGAGGAATCACGGGCGCGATTTCTGTATCAGAATCCTGCCATCCTTCACTCGGTAATGGTGCTAATCGACGTAACGACATCGTTTCGGTTTTTCCACCGGCATGCACAATATCAGCATATTGTGCATTGTAACCCACAATACGCTGATATTATCCATTCCGGCAGCAACGCGTTCATCCATACTGTTTGCGTGACCGCGAAGCCTAACAATCACTGCTGGTTACCTTTTCCTTCAGCCGGGGAGAATGTCGTGAATCTACGTTATACTTTTGAACAATATTGATTATGTATACATTCTTCATCGAAACTGTATAACTCCTCTCCATTTCAGCTGTCCTATTCTGATTATAGACTAGTAAAGCGCTACTTCTGTCAATCGTTTCGTTCTACCTGACTGTTGTGATTCTATACCTGCATTACAAGAATGATGCAGGATTTTTTACTCACATCAGTGGTAAAGCTCTGGTCTTTATTCTTGATTGCTTTATCTAGCTGTGGTAGTTCCTGGACCGCTTTGGGCTTAAGAACGTTCGTCGCACCGGCAAAACTAACTCCATCTTTTGAATCGAGTACAGGCGAGGAAGCAACTTCCGCAAAGGTGCGTACATCTTCAGATTGCACGCAAACTTGCTGTACACAAGATGTGTGGTGGTTATCCTCCTTTGAGGGTGAGCCCCTATTTACAATCCACCATCAATACCTTCAGAGGTATTAGCAGAAGCCGCGTCAACTTGAAGCTGAGTACCTGCGAGTTTAAAGCCAGTCGGGGGAAGGCATATCTTACGTTCAACTTGGTTGTATTTCCCACGCTCCGATAAATTATCATTACGAATTTTCGCTATTCTTTGAATTTGCTGTCAAATAGAATAACTTATTTTACTACATTATTGATATTTTTCGCTGAATAATTACGCTAGTCATAAATTCAGCTTATATTTTTCTAGTTATCTATCATTACTCATACCTTTAACCGATAGATATAAATACAAAAATTACCTGCCTCGTCGACAAATGTGGCAAAATGGTGGCTAAAGGAATTGAGTGCACTGCGTGCAAGCTTTGGGCTCACCCTAGCTGCTCAGGTATACACAAATCTCACTACGGGATTTATGCAAAATACCGCTGGTTGCAGTGGTATTGTATCTGCTGTCATAAGGCTGCCACTGACGCCGCTTGCCAAAAGCCAAGGAATAGCGTGACGTCGCCAAGCTCGTCGGATTTTGTACCCGCCTAAACATATGCATCTGTTGTGAGGGCGAATATAAGTTCTGTGACTACAGCAGGCAAGGGGATAGCTCACAAATCTAGTCAGTTACAACGTTCTTCTAAGCAAGCTACCTCTACTAAGATGGTAAATGGAGCCAGATCTTCAAAAAAGCGTGCAAATATGAAAACAGAAAAAACTTGCATCCCCAGAGAATGTAAACATAGTTAGCCAGTTAGCTCGTCCTCCAAAGCAGGCTTCCTCTCCGATGGTGGTCAACGTAGCCTGAACTCCGAAAAGGCGTATCAAGAACAGTAAAACCACTGTTCACAATGCGCCGGAGCAAACAGGTGCTTTGGCGATTGACAAGGTTAAACAGGAACGCGATTTCTTAAAACTCTGCTCTTGCCCCCCCTTTTCAACGAAGGTAAAAAGGCTGTAACGGTACACACGGCGTTTCGTCTAGGCCGCAGGGCAGCGCCAGGCGATCACCCCAAACCGTTGAAGATTGTGTTAGACTCCGCTGAGCAAGTGGCCTTACTGCTAAAGAAAGGGTACAGGTTAAATACTTTACTTTACTTTTGTGCGACTATCTCCTCCTGGAGGATGAGTCGGCTTCAATGAAGTTTATTGGGGATTTGGGTACAAAGCGGCCTCCCCAGCACCACTCGTTAAATGGTAGTGAACTTCGAATCCTGCGTGATCTCTATCCGCAAGATCGTGTAAAAATGTGAAAAGCTACTCAGGAGATTAGCGAGCGCAGAGCCGCAGGTGAAAATGACTTGCGCACTGTGGATTTTCGGGTTGTGAGGATGAGGCCAAAAGTTCGTTTGGAACCTCTGACGATAGGCATTCGTAGGGATCTGGATTTTTGAAAGTGATATATTTTAATGCGAGGAGCTTGGATGAACTCTGATAGGATTAGACAAGACCCTCCAGCGATCATTGCGGTGACGGAAGCCTGGCACTCAGCTGAGCAGGATAATCCCGAGCTGGCCCTACCTGGATATAGACCAGTAGGAAATACTCAACGAACGTATACAACTGTGAACTGACTTGTTTTGAGCTCTAACTACTGCAAATCGATGGGGTTACCTTGAACTTAGTATCAGTATCAAATCAGCTAAGGAAATCTGGAAAACATTTTACAGCTAATTCATTATTATTATTGCTTTATCATTGAACGTGAAAAGAATATGCAGCAAACATCGTCTAAATAAACCTTTCAGAAGCAGTAATCTTAAATGGGTGTGAAAGTGTGACAATGACTGGTACAAATTTGAACTCGGTAGTCACTGCCTTCATTGACTTCAGTAAGGCTTTTGACCGTGTTCCATTTCAACGTCTATTGCTCAAGCTCCGTGCTCGTGGTGTAAAGGGACCTGTTCTAACTTGGATTGAAGACTTCCTTGTTGACCGTTATACACAGGTCGAGGTTAACGGAGTTAAATCGCAGGTTACACGTCCAACTTCCGGGGTTCCGCAAGGATCTGTTCTCGGCCCGTTACTTTTCAAAGTATATGTTAATGACCTCCCCGACTCATTAAATACGAATTGTCTACTTTTCGCGGATGATCTGAAAGTTTGGGGTACAGTAAGCTCTTCTGCTGATAATAACATTTTTCAGAACGAATTGAACAAATTGCTTGATTGGACGGTACAATGGCAGCTTCCTGTAAACCGACAGAAATGCGCTGTGATGCTTTTGGGGCCAAGCACGCCTGAAGGTGCGTACTTCCTCGGGGATCATCAACTGAAGTGGGTTGATAATGAACGTGACCTGGGTACAATTGTGACTCGGACGCTTAAATTGAAGGAGGATACGAACAGAAAAGCTGCTGCTGCAAACCGCGCATGGTGGGCTATTAGTCGGTCGTTTTCGGCGATTACTCCACAAATGTTTCGCATTCTTTATTCCACATACGTGAGACCAGTTTTGGAATATGGTTTGCCAGCCACCTATCCTCAAACTAAGGGAGAACGTGACCAGTTGGAAAAATTGCAAAGGCGGGCGACGAAACGAGTACAAGGATTGAAAACAATTCCTTATGTGGAGAGAGTTCAACGCCTCAACCTCATGTCGCTCAGTATTCGGCGCGTGCGCTACGACCTGCTGCTAACTCGTCAAATATTACTGGGAGCTTGTGGTGACGAGCTGCGCGAGTTTTTCCCTCTCGACCCCCTTGACCACCTGTCGTCTATCAAGAATAAGAAGAAGAACTTGCGCGGTACGTTCAACTTGGTTGTATTTCCCGCGCTCTTCAGTTCAGTTCAGTTAAGTTTGCACAGGACAGTATGTGGCTGACAAGCCAATCGAGCGTCCAGAATTTCTTTCGGTGGAATGCTGCGGAGAAGCGCCCACCACTGCCAAAGGGTCAATCCTTTTTCTCCGTGTGGAACCTCTGATGGTCGTAGGACTAGGAGAATGTAGTTGGGGGAGCACCGCGCTATAATCGATGCACTGCCTACAGGTAATTTTCTTTTTTCTCTGTTTGCAATCTCTGATGATCGCGGTGCCAGGCGCTGTACCGGATAGTAGTAGGACAGCAACGCGCAATAATCGATGCTGTAAAAAAGGCATTTTCTCCTCACCAGCACGGTGAGAGGTCTGCTAAAAATTATTCGCATTTTCGCTATTCTGGTCTGTGAAATTACTGTAAAATATCTAACAACTTTTACTATATTAATAAAACAAATCGTTTATTATATTTCGTGCTGATCAATTGCGCTTGGTGATTAAATCATTCTATATTTTTTCTGGTGCTTACGTTCTTCTGAAAAAAAAAAAATTCTCACGTAAGATGATACAATTAATGCTTGCCCTGCCGGCAATTGCTGCAAAAAAAAAAGTGGGTCAGGGGCATTGATGCCCAGCTTGCAATCGTTGGGCTCACCCTATCTGCACTGGCATACATAATCTCATCTATGGAATTTATGCAAAGTACCTCTGGTTTGCGTGGTATGCATCTCCTTGCCTATAAAGCTGGCCCGTGAAACGCCTGTTTTATTATTGTACAACCTCAAAATAGTGAAATCCGCCTAGCTCGTCTAACGTCGTACCCACTAAAACTTATGCATCTGCTTTGTGTGCAAATATGAGCCCGGGGACAACTGCAGTCAAGGCGAAAGTTGACAAAGTTAACCAGTTACACTATCCTCCCAAGGAGGCCAATGTATGGAGAACTTTGAAAAAACTTGGAAATAAAGGATCTAGATTAACTGCAGCCAAGGGGAATGTCGAACAGGTTAGCCAGTTAACACGTCCACCCAGGCAAGCTGCCACTCCCAAGGTGGCCAATGTAGCTGGAACCTCCAAGAAGCGGAGTAAGACCGGTAAGGTTAGTACACAAAACGGCAACATTCAATTGATGCCGGTTCACATGTGCTGGACCAAATTATTCAGGAATTGAATGGTTTGCGTCAGCAAATCGAAACATTGCACAGCAATTCCTCTGCTCCGAAATCTAGAACTAGAAATTTACTAGTTTTTAACCGAGCGGGACCATTTATTAAGGAATCTATGTCTGGCAGAGATCTTAATTGCATGTATAAACGATCTTCTCCGAATTGTGGATATGAAGCCTTCTACTCCCACAGTGCGAATCCACCGAGTAGGAAGATGGAGGATGGGTAACTGCCCTCGACCAATCCTGGTTGAATTTAATTACCTGGCGGATCGGGATGCATTCCTGGCTAGGGCTGAGCATATCGCAAACTCAATGCTAGATAAACTTCAGGTGAAGCCCGACAACCCTCCGTCCCGGATTAGGCAAAATTCTTCTGATTCTAATAGGAGAAACTTAGCAATGAGAACATCGGTCATTCTTAACCCGGATGCAGCGCAAAACGCTATTCAGTCACAGACGGGCATACTCGTCGATCACGATGCCACTAAATCTGCGACCCACGACTGTGATCAGTGGCGTTTTATTCAGTCGCAAAGCAGAATTTCCGGTACTCTTACTACTGCCGTCAAACGCTTACCGAATTCGCTCAGTTACAATGGCCAGGGTCCAAGGATATTGAAAATTACTTTTCATTCTGAAGATATGGTTCACACTGCTCTACAGGCCTAGTACCAATTTAAACACCTAGCCCCCGCTGAAATTCGCTGTGAGCGGCTGCTGACAAGCCAAAACCCAAGTATCCTCTAAACACAGCGCTACCCCCCTCTCCGGACGTATCTGCACCATTCTCAAAAAACCTCCAACAGCCGACTACTTCAGAGTCGGCACAATAATTTCCCACGATGCGGATCCGTCTTTCAAGAGAAAGTCTGAATTGTTTATACACAAACGCTCAAGGTCTCATCAGCAAACTCCCAGAATTGCTTACTCGGCATGCTTCTCACCCCTTTGATCTCATTGCTATTACGGAGACTTGGTTGTCGGATTCTGTTACATGCGCGGAAATTTCACTCACTGGAATGTCAGTCATTCGTAACGATCGTCCAACCAAAGGCGGCGGGGTTCTCTTATATTTTGCATCCTCATTTATTTGTCAACCTCTATCTCCTCACTTCTTACCTCTTGTAGACTCACTTCGGTGTCGTATTCATCTCAAAAAGCAGGATTATGTTCTCCAGGGTGTCGTTCACCGCCCTCCGCAAAACGATCCTGATGCTGATAGAAAACTTATTGAGTCCATGCGACATGCTTTATCCTTATAATACAGTCATGTATTACTGATGGGAGACTAATTCGCCTAGTTTATCAACAATACATGCAAGTGATTTCTTTGCAACGGAACTTGATGGACTTATATCAACCCACCCGCTATATAACCATGTGCGCGAACCTACAAGATTCCGTGGAGGAGATGTACCTTCTCTCCTGGATTTGCTGCTAACCAATGAAGAGCTGATGATTGAAGAAACACACATTGAACCACCGCTTGAGAAAAGTGATCATGTAGTCCTAACGTTCTGTTACACTTTTTATGCGAGCTATCCAGTTCAAACGTCTGCTAAAATCAAGACTGTAACAAATTATAATACTTTTCGAGACATCATGTCAGCTAACACTTTTCATTTTTTGCTCAATGACACTCCTACAGCGACTCGGACTGAATTTGTAACAAGATGGCACTTGCTTCTGAGCCATTCATCTGTGGCTAAGACAATTCCCTTGAAATCGAAACCTCACAATTCTTCCGTACGCAGTAGAACACGCAAATGGATGTGTTATAGAAACGCTGCATGGGATCGCTTCAAAGTGAGTCAATTGATTTCCGATTTGGAGTGATACCGACATTTTCGTAATTATTGTACTACACTGGTACGCCAAGACAAGCTGCACCACCAGACTTTCCTTGCAAACCGGTTTGCGTGTAACCCAAAGTCACTATATAAGTATGTCAACGAGCAGCAACAGGTTCGCTCTGGTATCCCGCCACTACAAACTGATGGAGTTCCGACCACAATTATGAAGGAGGCCGCAAATGCCTTGAGAGCGCATTTCATGCCAATCTTCCACAATTCGGCAAAAGAGTTACCGCTATTTTTGCAGCCTGATCTTCCCTTCCATATTTCTTCGGTTACATTTACTGCTACCCGAGTAGGAAAGCAGATATTGCTGCTTCGTGCAAATTCTTCTGCATGAATCGATCAAATCACGCCAAAGGCGGTACAAGCAGTCGCTGATGCCATTTCTGAACCTCTTGCGTTGTATTTTTAGCGCTTATTCGACACGGTTGCAGTGCCAGACGGTTGGAAGGAAGGAATAATAACTTCAATATTCAAAGGTGGTAACCGCAGTGACGCAGGGAATTATCGGCCAGTTACATTAACTCCGGTGCTGTCCAAAATTATGAAGTCGATCATTACAGAAGATATAATGAGCGCATTCGAATTCTCGGGTCTGATAACTATTAAGCAGCATGGATTTCGCCGTGGTCATTCATGCACTTCAAATTCACTCCTAGCTAGAGACAGTTGGACCAGATCAGTCAACCATGGATACGGAGTGGACGTTATCTACCTTGATTTTTCTAAGGCTCTTGACAGAGTTCACCACGCGGTACTTATTCATGAGCTACGTACTCTTGGAATTGGCCCTCCACTCTTGACATGGATAGCTGCATTTCTGTCCTCCAGGACACTCCATGTGCGGGTGCGTCAGACGCTTTCCGAAACCTTCCCTACTGAATGTGGAGTACCCCAAGGATCGGTTCTTGGACCAAGACATTTTCTTTTATTTTTTATTCCACATACGTGAGACCAGTTTTGGAATATGGTTTGCCAGCCACCTATCCTCAAACTAAGGGAGAACGTGACCAGTTGGAAAAATTGCAAAGGCGGGCGACGAAACGAGTACAAGGATTGAAAACAATTCCTTATGTGGAGAGAGTTCAACGCCTCAACCTCATGTCGCTCAGTATTCGGCGCGTGCGCTACGACCTGCTGCTAACTCGTCAAATATTACTGGGAGCTTGTGGTGACGAGCTGCGCGAGTTTTTCCCTCTCGACCCCCTTGACCACCTGTCGTCTATCAAGAATAAGAAGAAGAACTTGCGCGGTACGTTCAACTTGGTTGTATTTCCCGCGCTCTTCAGTTCAGTTCAGTTAAGTTTGCACAGGACAGTATGTGGCTGACAAGCCAATCGAGCGTCCAGAATTTCTTTCGGTGGAATGCTGCGGAGAAGCGCCCACCACTGCCAAAGGGTCAATCCTTTTTCTCCGTGTGGAACCTCTGATGGTCGTAGGACTAGGAGAATGTAGTTGGAGGAGCACGGCGCTATTATCGATGCACTGCCAAAAGGTAATTTTCTTTCTTCTCTGTTTGCAATCTCTGATGATCGCGGTGCCAGGCGCTGTAGTAGTAGGATAGTAGTAGGACAGCAACGCGCAATAATCGATGCTGGAAAAAAGAAAAGGCAGTTTCTCCTCACCAGCACGGTGAGAGCTCTGCTAAAATATTATTACGCATTTTCGCTATTCTGTGAAATTACTGTAAAATAGACTAACAACTTAACTATATTATAAAAAGCAAATCGTTCATTATATTTCGTGCTGATCAATTGGGCTTGTGATTAAATCAGTCTATATTTTTTCTGGTACATTATCGTTACTCATATATCTCACAATAAGATGAATACAATTAATGCTTGCCTGAACGGCAATTGCTGCAAAAAAGTGGTCAGGGGCATTGAGTGCACAGCTTTCAAGCGTTGGGCTCACCCTATCTGCACTGGCATACATAAATCTCACTATGGAATTTATGCAAATTACCTCTGGTTGCAGTGGTATTGCAGCTCCAGCTATAAGGCTGCCAGTGACGCTGCTTTTATTATTGTAAAACCTCAAAATAGTGAAATCTCGCCTAGCTCGTCTAACGTCGTACCCACTCAAACTTATGCATCTGCTTTGTGTGCAAATATGAGCCCGGGGACAACTGCAGTCAAAGCGAAAGTTGACAAAGTTAACCAGTTACACTATCCTCCCAATGAGGCCAATGTAAGGAGAACTTAGAAAAAACTTGGAAACAAAGGATCTAGATTAACTGCAGCCAAGGGGAATGTCGAACAGGTTATCCAGTTAACCCGTCCACCCAGGCAAGCTGCCACTCCCAAGGTGGCCAATGTAGCTGGAACCTCCAAGAAGCGGAGTAAGACCGGTAAGGTTAGTACACAAAACGGCAACATTCAATTGATGCCGGTTCACATGTGCTGGACCAAATTATTCAGGAATTGAATGGTTTGCGTCAGCAAATCGAAACATTGCACAGCAATTCCTCTGCTCCGAAATCTAGAACTAGAAATTTACTAGTTTTTAACCGAGCGGGACCATTTATTAAGGAATCTATGTCTGGCAGAGATCTTAATTGCATGTATAAACGATCTTCTCCGAATTGTGGATATGAAGCCTTCTACTCCCACAGTGCGAATCCACCGAGTAGGAAGATGGAGGATGGGTAACTGCCCTCGACCAATCCTGGTTGAATTTAATTATCAGGCGGATCGGGATGCATTCCTGGCTAGGGCTGAGTATATCGCAAACTCAACGCTAGATAAACTTCAGGTGAAGCCCGACAACCCTCCGTCCCGGATTCGGCAAAATGATTCTGATTCCAATAGGAGAAACTTAGCTATGAGAACATCGGTCATTCTTCACCCGGATGCAGCGCAAAACGCTATTCTGTCACAGACGGGCATACCGAACAGCACTTTGCCACTAGTCTTGTTGTCCGGCCCAGATGACGTTGATTGTCTTAGCGCAATTGACGATGGCACCCGAGACGATTACTCCAGTAGTTGCTTCTCTTCTATGGATGCGGTCTCAATTGTCAGGCAACGGTCCGTTACGTTAACGCAAGAGGCTGCCGAAACTGATGCTCCTGCTCTAAGTAGCACGCCAAAAAACGTGCAGCTCCCTCGGGTGCTTCGACCGAGGGCCAAACAAGACTAGTTTCAGAAGCACGAATAACCAGTGCCCAAGTATTGTATGCAAATGTATGCAGCATCAGGAATAAGTGGGCTGAACTTTCTCTCTGCGTGGCTCAGTTACACCCAAGGGTTATTGCGCTTTCTGAGACCTGGCTGTCTGCGATTGATGAGTTGCCGGTAAACATCAGTGAACAGTATCTCGTCATAAGATGCGATAGGCCGGGCGATAGGAGAGGCGGTGGCGTTGCACTGCTCTTGGAGTATGGTTTGCACAACATGGGTACAGGGATATCTCTAGCCATTGAAAACGTCCAAGTTGTTACGAGTATCCTGACTTGCTACAAGTCATCGCTCCAATTGCTTGTGTCTACGTCACTCCCAGTGCATCCATACAGGAGTTTACACAGCTTATTGAGACACTCGACGGTTTGTTTCACTCAGCTCACAGTGTACTTATCTTGGGTGATTTCAACCTCCCAGACATAGATTGGCCTGTCCCACTGGTCTAGTCACCCAGCAATCTGACACCTTTCTCGAATGGCTCCATAATCATGCACTGCACTAGCATGTCAATGATCCTACAAGGTTTCGCCAGGGATGCACTCCATCCACTCTTGACTTGGTATTGTCGTCCCAGCTAGAAGCCATTAGTCATTTAAAGTACCTACCGCCGCTCGGCAAAAGTGATCACGTAATGATAAGCTTCGAAGCGATATTGCGTTTTCGCAAACCTTTCTCTCGTCCTAGACGCAATTTTAGGCGTGTAGACTGGGGTTTACTCTTGCAGTCTTCAAAATCTTCCCTTCAGTTATCTAGCGATTCAAATGTAAATGAAAACTGGGATAGAATTTCTAAGTATCTAAACGAGTTACAAGACAAGCACGCTCCGCTGCAGTGTGTGAGAAGGCATCGAAGGCCACCCTGGTGGTCTCCTCGAGTCCGTAGGTCTACCCGTAAACGGGATCGTCTATGGCGGCAATATAAGCTATCCCTTACTTCTGGTTCTTGGGCCCGCTACAAAACCGCTAAGAATGCCTGTGTTAAATTACAACGTGTGCTCAAACAGGATTCTGAGTTATCTCTAGCTAGGGATGCTAAATCCAACCTGAAAAGGTTTTATAGCTACGCACAGTCAAAAGGAAAAACTAGGGAAAACATAGAGGATTTGAAACTGGAGGACGGAAAAGTTGCCGATACCGACCTGTCTAAGGCGACTGCCTTCTCAGGGTTTTTCAGTAGCGTTCAACGACGGGATAATTCTTCAAACGCACCGTCAGGTCTGCTTAACCTGACACCTGGTGTCCATGTATTAGATGAGTTGTCCTTCAATGAGGCTGAGGTGTTTGACGCACTTATCCATGTTCGGGTCAACAAATCTGAGGAACCGGACGGCATCTACTCAATTATGCTTAAAAATCTTGCCTCAGTGCTTGCCGAACCGTTTTGCCAGCTCTTCAATTCATGCCTGCAACTAGGAGTTGTTCCCAGTAAGTGGAGGGGAGCCATAGTCGTGCCAATACACAAGGGTGGTTGCAGGTCAACTGCTGGTAACTATAGACCGGTCAGCCTGACCAGCACCGTCTCGAAAGTAATGGAAAAACTGCTGCGTGATAAAATCTGTCAGCATCTTTGTCGGCATTCTCTGTTGAGTGTAACTCAGCATGGATTTCTTAAGGGTAGATCCTGTCTGACTAACCTCCTTAGCTTTCTCAATACTGCCACTAAAAGGATGGATGAAGGGAAGCCTGTCGAAGCCCTCTACCTAGACTTCAGTAAGGCTTTCGATTCCGTAAATCACCGCCTTCTAGAGATTAAGCTAGCAGCCAAAGGCATACGTGGTAGTCTACTTGCTTGGATAAAGGCCTTCCTTACAGGTAGGACATTCCGAGTGAGAGTAGGATGTACGCTGTCGAATCAAACCGACGTGATCAGTGGTGTACCCCAAGGTTCGGTACTTGGCCCTCTTCTATTCCTGATTTTCATCGATGACTTGTCCTCTGAATTGAAGTGCCCATGCTTCATTTTCGCGGATGATGTGAAATTCATCGGATCAACGGATGAAGAGACCTTGATGCACGACCTTGAGCGGGTCATAAACTGGTCATACCAGTGGGATCTCCCACTGAACCTAAATAAGAGCCAACTCTTGTCAACACTGGTTGATAAGATTTCGGTCCAGGTGGCGGGGAATTCCCTCAGTGTTAACGCCACACAGTGTGTTAAGGATTTGGGTGTACTGGTTAGGGCTGACTTCAAATGGGAGGACCAATGTGCCGCTGCGGCTCAGCGTGCACGCAAGGTACTTTTTCGGCTGAAATCAGTGCTATCGAGCAGAAGACCCGATGTATTCCTGCCACTGTACAAGGCATTAGTTCGGCCGCATCTTGAATACTGTGTTCAGGCGTGGTGTCCTCACTACAAAAAGGACATCCTTCGACTTGAAAGTGTACAGCGCCTCGCAACTCGCATGATTGAAGGTCAGCGAGGGAAACCGTACGCTGTGCGCCTAATGTCTCTCGATCTTTTCTCCCTTAGGCGCCGTCGTTTAAGAGGTGACTTAATAGAAACCTTTAAGATCTTGAAGGGTTTGAGTGGCGTGCAAATGAACGACTTCTTTACCTTAAGCCCCGAGCTGGGCACCCGGGGCCACTCACTTAAAATTGCTAAGAAACGATGTCGGCTAGACTCCAGGAAACACTTTTTCAGCCTTAGGGTTGTTAACTTCTGGAACATTCTTCCAGAAGAACTTATATCCTGCAGTACCGTGTCTAGTTTTAAGCAGGGGTTGGACCGCAACTGGGGTAAGTTGTTTCCTGAATACTCTCCTTAATTGCTTTACAAGCTTAGGTTTTTCATCTTTTAGCGTTATCCCGTAAATAAAGTGAGGGCTAGAGTTCTCTGTGTTTTTTTTAATTTTTATTATACACAATGCTACTTCAGCTAACCTCTCACCGTGCTGGTGAAGAGAAACTGCTTTTTCTTTTTCCAGCATCGGCTATAACGCGGTGCTTCCTAAGTTCAACCCGGATAATCTCTTGGCTTCGCGATCGGCGAAGATTTCAAACAGACAAAAAGAATATACGTTTTGGCAGTGGTGGGTGCTTCTCTGCAGCTTTCCACCGAAAGAAATTCTGGACGCTCGATTGGCTTGTTAGCCACATACTGTCCTGTGCAAACTGAACTGAACTGAACTGAACTGACCTGCTGCTAACTCGTCGTATATTACTGAGAGCTTATGGTGACGAGCTGCGCGAGTTTTTCCCTCTCGTGACGGACTCAAGAACCCGTGGCCATGCTCTAAAGCTTCAAAAGCGGAGGACACTACGCCTACCTCAGGGATTCACGCTCTCAACAAGAATTGTTAACTTGTGGAATGCGCTTCCGGAAGAGGTTATCTCAGCGAGCTCTGAAAACCAATTCAAGCAACTTTTGGATAAGGTATTGCCTGTAATCACGGCGAAGCTAAACAACACTGGACAGGATTTCTTCAACTGAGGTTCGCCTGGACTATGTTGCTGATATAAAGAGATGCGGCTTACAAGGGCTTGACGCGGTAAGTTCAAATTTGACGTGCTTTCTATTACGCTCTCTGAAATTATTTTCTAGCTCACTATTCCATTACTGATTACACAATGATTAATGCTAGTTGCTTGAAAAATTGATGTCACCGAAAGGTTTCTAAGGGTAATGAGTGCCATACTTGCAAGAGATGGGCTCATCCGAAATGTTCGGGAATACATCCCGAGCATTATAAAGTGTATGTAGCGCAGCGTTAGTTTCAATGGATGTGCAGCGAGTGCCAATGGGCCGCGAAAAAGGCATTTTCAGAAAAACCCAAAATCGCTTCTCCCCGGCAACCTGTCACTCCAAACCAACCTAACCGAAAAAATCTTATGCTGAAGTTGTGAGGGAGAGCACAACGAGGACCAACAAATCGAATCTTACGGGGACTAAATCTTCTCGTCCTAAAAAGCCACGCGATAGCACCAAAGAAGCTATTCCGTCAGTGAAGGCTGATTCGATTGTTATTACGAGAAAAAATTCTCGTTCCAAAAAGCCTCGAAACAGCAACATAGTGGATAGGGCGTCGACTCAAGCTGTAGCTGCTACTATCACGGCAGAGGGATCGCCTTCGAAGCATCGTAAAGGTCGAAGTAAGGCTAAATCGAAAAAGATTTTGAATACCAGTGGGCTTCCTTCCTCCCATTCAAACCTACTTGCTGCTGTCGTTTCTAGCCTCGAGAAAGTCTCCAGGGACATTGAAATGATTAAATCAGCGCGTTTAGGGATTCGAGACAAATCTCGTAATGTCCTGGTGCTGAATCAGGATGAACCCTACATACGCGAGGCTAAAGCACGTAGATCACTGGACCGGACGTGCATAAGAAATCTGCTCCGAAATGCTGAAATGCGTCCAGACACGGCGATAAGGCGCGTTCATCGTGTAGGAGTGTGGAAGGGCACCAAAGGTGCGACGGGCATAAGTCCAAGGCCTCTCTTAGTTGAATTTATCTCACAGAACGATCGTGATAAATTCCTAGCAGGTTATAATAGTCTGGACAAAATCACCAAAGGTAAACACGTTGTTGTGCCCGACGACAACAACGGATCTACAAAGAAAAGTGATCTTTGGCATGAAATGCAGAGTGGCAGCTTGCAATGTCCTTCGGAAAAAGATATGGCAGTATCAGATGCAGAAACTACGGAGGGTTCTCTGGACCTGAACGTCGTTCATAGTACTTACCCCGCAATTCCGCAGCTGATGGTTAGTAACCTTCAGAATACAACTGTAATTCAAGAGGTTGAGGTTTATTCATCCATCCAGAATAGCACGCCAAAAAAACGTGCTGTCTCCTCGGGTACTACGCCCGAGGAACAAGCAGGATTGAGTCAAAATGTTTTGCTGGGTCCCGTCGCCACAGTGCTATACGGAAATTCATGTAGTATCCGAAATAAGTGGTCCGAACTTTCTATTCTGGCACATGAGCTCCGGCCACATGCAATAGCACTGACGGAAACCTGGCTATCAGAAACTGATTCTATCCCCGAGATGATAAGTAACAGATATTCTGTAGTCAGATGCGATAGACCTAGTGAAACAAATGGTGGCGGGGTTGCCATTTTTCTTGGGCTTGATTTTCGAACTACAGAATCGAGCGTTCGGCTTAGCACGCACAATGTTCAACTATGCTCCTGCGTCATCCACTCATATAAGCAATCAATGGTAATAGCGTGCGTTTATATGAGTCCTCAAGCTAAATTGCAGGATTTGCATAATCTGCTTGAAAATCTCAGTTTATTGCGCTCCGAGGGGTCCCAGGTTCTTATAGTGGGTGATTTCAATTTCCCCCACATATCATGGTCGACTCAGTGTTCCACCGATAAATTGTCTGAAGACTTTACCGAATGGATTCACACGCATGCTATGAGCCAGCATGTCATTGAGCCAACAAGGTTTCGACAGGGTTGCTTACCTTCGTTACTGGATCTTGTAGTCTCTTTGAGTGGTGAAATGGTACAACAGGTAGAATACCTCCCTCCGCTAGGGAAGAGTGATCATATTATGATAAGCTTTCAGCTAATACTCAGGTATGACAAACCTCCTCCTAAACTGAGGCGTGATTTCAAATGTGTAGATTGGGATCTTGTAACAGAAGAAGCTAAAACGATCCTGTCGCAATACACAGGTGAAGATGTGGCTGCTAATTGGCAGCTTCTCCATTGCTGTCTCTCGAGCTTGCAAGATAATTTTGCTCCGTTGGTTCCTGTCAAGCGGCGCAACAAGCCAATGTGGTTCACACCTGCGATGCGTCGGGTGATTAAATTCAGGGATCGTGCCTGGAAAAGCTATAAGACTTCACAGACACAACGGTCCTGGATACAGTATAAGACAGTGAGGAATAAGGCTGTAGCTATTCAACGCAGAGCGGAACATGAATTTGAAACACGGTTGGCACGCAATATCAAGCAGTGCCCAAAGCGTTACTATAGCTCTGCCCAATCTAAATGCAAAACGCGCGAGTGGATCGGTAACCTGCAACAGGATAACGGACCCCATATAGTTTCAGATGTCGAAAAGGCTTTCGCGTTTCTCAAACACTTTCAGTCAGTCCAGAGAATTGACCGCCAAATAGACCCGCCTATCACACCAGTCTCTGTAAAATCGGATGGCATTGCTGCACTCGAGGTACTATATTTCACTAATGAGGAGATTAGAATTCAGCTTGCATCAACTAACCCACATAAGTCTGCAGGCCCAGACGGTATTCACCCTCAGTTTATTAGAAACTTGGCGCCCGTACTAGCTGAGAGCGTGGGTCGTCTTTTTAACGCATCGCTGGTGCATGGAGTTATTCCGAGTGATTGGAAGCTAGCCGATGTTATCCCGATACACAAAAGCGGCATTCGATCATCTGTCTGTAACAATAGACCGGTAAGCCTTACTGTCATTCTGTGTAAGATCTTAGAGAGGCTGATCAGAGATCGGATCTGCAGGCACTTAGTTGAGTTTAAGTTGCTGGACTCTGCTCAACATGGCTTCCTTAAAGGAAAGTCGTGCCTAACAAACCTCTTTGGCTTTCTAAACGAGGTCACCAGAAAATTGGATAAGGGCCAACAGGTTGAGGTTTTCTACTTGGACTTCTGCAAGGCTTTCGACTCAGTGAACCATAGACTGCTCGCTACCAAACTAGGCTATATGGGTATCGTTGGTCCTCTAAGGAACTGGATAGTAGGCTTCTTAGGCAACAGGTACTTT
>JACCGJ010010056.1:0-21044 GCA_013407085.1 Atriophallophorus winterbourni
AAATGCATATGGGATACTGGAGTCAATTTTGTGCCGCATGTTTAACTCAAAACAGTTCTGTGGGTGACAAAGTTGACAATATTTTGCTTGATGTTAAACGATAATTTATACATAACTCTGTCTCTAGCGAGACACACATTCCTCTCATGAAACTTATCCTCTTCGCTGTAAGAATAAGATCACAACCGCTTTCCTTGTAGAACATGTATAGCGTCAAGTGTACGATGCTCTCAGCAGCCTAATGGTGATCCCACAGACATCCGACAATGGGTGCTGCTCTAACAGCATCGCATATAGATGTGGCATGGTGCGTATTAATGTGTAACTTTGTAAAGTAGCATAGGAAGTAAATTAAGACGAAGAAAATGACATTATACGTGTACACGTGTAGCACATCATCATCTGCTTGAAGTGTACAACATATATCGTCATCGATGTTTCAAGGCTCACAAACAATATACATAATGAAATATCTGGATTCCCGAATAGACGCTGCGAAGGATCTTGAATAACTCGAGACTTACGACCAAATGTTTCGTTTTGGAATGAAATGTAAGAAGAAAATAGAAAACAAAAATATAACAAGAAAAATAAAACAACGAGAATATTGTACACAAATTTAATTATTTAATTATCCATGCTGAAGTAAGAAGCGCAAAGGATGGATGGATTGATAAACGAATAATTTCTCAATTATTTTAATTACGGCAACGGAGGAAAATACATTTTTTAGAAGCAACATTTCAAATTTTACGCTTAGGTCTCCGGGGTTGATACATGCCGGACATGATAGATCGCCGTCTGGTGAGGTTTCAGCGTCACTGTGATCTCAGTGAACAAATCCATCTGATCCGAGATTTCATCGCCACTGATCACGTCAGTGACCTTGAACAAAGGAGGCATCATCCCGTTTCGTCGGATCAACATTTTGTACAAGGTAATACTAATTCGCTTTTCTTGATCACCTTCGTTGAATACTGCGATTGCCCAGCTGTTCGGAAGGTCAAACAGTTCACGTGACCAGTGCTGAAATGATCGATTTGTGAAGAGATTAGAAGGCGTTTACAATATCTATACAAACCCAAATCTCAGGGAATTATGGTGTGTAGATTTGTTTAACCGAACTTAATGCTGCACATTTTTCGCATCGCACGTTCAATGCATAATACAACTCAAACTTTTCAAACGCCTCAAGCAGAGAGCAAATTGAACATCAATTTCTACACTTACTTGAACTTCAGCAGACATTCCTACGAACTTGGGCATCCGGACACCTGAATCCTGGTTAATGCGAATCAAACGCGTGTTTTTCAACAGCTCCGATTCCTTTTGGCTTATTCCCACGGAATCCAGGGAAAAGAACAATGGAGACGCAAATAGACACCATAAAGCCATCTGACTCTGTTTTTGATCCAGACTCAATTGAGAACTTCCAATACCTAGTACACCCAAATCGTTGAATCGTCCCGGGCCGACGACGGAATAGAACAGCGCGTCGTGTTCTTTTATCATGTTGATTTGCTTGACTATAGCAGGCCAATCTTGTTGTTTGTTGTCTAACATACGCCAGGAATTACATGCTAGAATGAGTCGAGTCCAGTTTAGTTGACTCGCGGAAATGTGAAAATCCTGTTCCAGACGTTCTCCCACGCATGCAACATAACTCAGCTGTGCTCGACCGTGCTGAATGGAACTGATCGGCTCGGGCGTGGAAACATCATCTTTCCACGTAGAACGAGAGTTATCCACCATCACATAATTCACCGTCCATTCGAAAAGAGAGGTCACGTCAAATTGATCAAAATATTCCGTGGTGGGTATACGAATCATTGGTTCCAAACCCAATTTGCGTAAATGTGAAGCGTGTATCCTTAAACCCTGCAACGAGAAGGTGCGATTTGTTTATAACATGTCGGGATGGAGCTTTAAATTCTAGGCTTGGATAAACCGATTTATAGTGAAAGTTTGAAATGAACTCATTTAATGTGTTCAAGCGAATGAGTTGAGGTTTCAATTTGCTAAATCTAGTCGGAAAACTGCTAATATGAATCCAGCTCTACACATGCAATGTTGTTGGTCCGTCGAACGCACGCCAATATTGTCTGAAATAATTGATCTTCTTAACATATATACACCCAATAATATTTCTAACGTCAATTGCATCGGACATAAATTGTGTGATCAATTTCCGTGGGATGCGAAGTATTGGTGTAATTATTTGATATTTTCACTCAAGAGTCTATCGGGTTCTAATTTGCTCTGATTTTAAGAACGAAAGACTATTTGCCCATAAATTGTTGATAGATATTATTCTTCGGATTAATTTTCACTGAAACGGTACAAAGGATTCGTTCAGCGGGGAAGGGACATTGGGAAGCCCAATTTTGAGCGTGTGTCGCGATTCTTGAGAGTTATGTGAACGACATATATGAGCTACCACATTAACTATGCAATACTGAATTAACATGATGATGCTTGATCAAAAGAATGCGTACACCATCATTATCAAGCTGGGGAATACCAGACGAAGCTGAACGGATATTTCGAAGTCACTGGGCAGAGGGATCTTCTGCATCGTTTGTCGTGGAAGCATCGGTTATACACGAATAGTCATGTTCGCAGTCGTGTAACATTGCATCGTGCAAAGTATAATTTTTAATTGAGGAGAAAAATGAATGTCAATGTGGCAGCGGTCAAGTCACGTACCACGAGAATTAGAATGGATGTACAGGAAGCAAGAAGAAAGAAATAACCCTGCAACACATTCGCATTGGTGCATGAATTATCAATCTGTTGATTCTGGACTGCAAATGTTCGAGGTAGAGTTGGATCGTGTCTGCGGTGTACTAGATGAATGAGTACTGTTCATCTTCTAGCAGGAAACTAACTGTTGGACTTCTATCGTTTAAGTGAGTTTCTAGTAAAAATATTAGTTTAGCCACACAAATTTCAGAAAACCATTTCAGGTGAATATTGTATGGGAAGATTTAAATTACAAGAATCCTCCTAAAATAAGATACTGCTTGCCTTTGGTCTACCGCAGATAACACTATACATCGTGCACTGACGAAAGTTAGGTCTAGATATTTCATGACTTTCAATGTGTATTGATATGAATAATATGTGAACAATATCTTCAAAACAACACAGACCAAGCAAATGATTTAACTTTTGTTTCAAAGTCAATTAAACTCTGAGTAAAGCAAGCAATCTGAGCAGACTAAGTATCCGTGCGAATGATACGGTAAGCGATAAAGTAGACACCCTAGTGTTTATAGAACATCATTACAATAAGGGAAATTTCTCTGGAAACAAAGATTATAACCAGTCAAATGCAATTGAAAAATCACTTGCGGAAAGCGTCCAGAGTCCAGCTCCCAGGGAGCCTCATTTGCCTGCCACATTTTAGACGACCAGTGGAACCCGATATTTAGCACCCGATAGCCGAGATCACGTAGCCCAGTTTGAACGATAGCGTCGCTGATTTATGCTTATACGTCTTCATTGATGCAATAATTAGGGCGCAGGTTGCATTCGAGTTGAACGTTCGAGAACTCTTGGATTGACCAACCCATCGGTGGGGTTTGCGGCACTGAACCCGCGGAGATGGGTGCGATCAACTGTAGAAGTTGTATTGCGATGAAAATCTGCCGTGTGTTCATCAAATTTGAATGAAATGAGAGGATTAAGAAATAGGAAAGCAATGTAACAAAAAACTGAATCATCAATGGATGACTGATCAATTTATTCTTGTCTTGTTTTGGTAGGATTTACACAAGCTTATCGTTGTTGGCCTTCATCGGTCGTTGTCGACCGTGATTGCTAAATGTTTCACATCTTTCACAACGAACGAACGCTTGAATTCGAAAGTAACAATCCCTCTCGCAGCATTCAAAGTATTCGGTTGGTTTGTGTCCTTTGCAAACAGATGGCTTGACCTTCCATCAGAAGACGAGAGCACCATCTGTTCTTCGCCTGCTTGCAGATGATGATTTATATCGTACCTCCAAAGCTAGCGATCAAGAGCAAGTTCTTGCGCAAATTGTGAGATCATTGTTGAGAGAATTCATATCTCTTTTGCAAACGTCCTAATACCGTAAATGCAGTCGACTTCCTGATTTCAACCCACCATAGGGTAAATCTTTCAGAATGAAACCATCTTCTATGTTGTACCCATGACACAGCGAGGGTAGGCGAGTTGACGTAATAAGGTGAATATTTTTGTAGACCAGCTTTAGAAAGCACTCCAGCATTAGGTATTCTTCCATCCACTACATGTTCAGATACAGTGGATTCTTTTTTAGTGGTCAGCATTCAGCTTTCTTCTATGGCTTGCGTGGATGGTCCAAGTTTCACTTATTTAGGATGATACGTTTTCTACTGTTTGGATAATTCCCGTGTTTGATTAGATCACAACCAAAACTTTCGACATTATTATTTGGTTTTTATCGTCGGAATTTGAGGTGTAATAAGTAATCTAGTCGAATAATTTTAATCAGGGTATTTTCTTTCAATTATTAATTAAATTAATTAAAGTATTAATAAATAAGATCAGGATCAGTGAGCCTCGAAACAGTGAAAAAGCGGTAAACAAAGTTAAACTTGTATGTCACTGTTATATAAGGCTCTTACAAAGAACCACGATGCTCAAATACAGAATCACAAAATGATTACTGGTCAAGCGCTCGAGGCGCATATAAAAGACCAACAACACATTACTTTGGTTATCCATAAGCGCCTCGAGTGCTTGACCAAGAATCACTTTGTGTTTCAGTGTTTGAACATCGTGGTTCTTTGTAAGAACCCTATATAACAGTGGCATACAAGTTTACCTTTGTTTACCGCTTTCCCACTGTTTCAAGGCTCGCTGATCCTGATCTTACTGTATCCGCCTGACGATGGCAAACAGTCTGAAACCGGTAGTGGTGTGTAAGGGATGGGGATGTGAGCAACACACTACTTTTATTAATGAATAAATTATTTCAATCGAAACGACAAACGTTCATGCTGCTGCAAAAAATCGATGATTTAAATTTTATTTGTAAAATTAATTCGACTCAACCACTGCTCAACTCTTCTAACATTTTCGAACAGCACAATGCAAAAGAAAGTGTCATTCGGACATAAGATTATGTTTCATTGTTTCTTTGGCTTAGAACCAATGATATTGTTTACATTGTACAACCATTTGGCTGGGCCGTTAACCTCAAAACACACAATTTCTCGAAAGAAAATCGTCTGATTTTCGTTTTGTATGAATGAATGATTTTCTGAATGATTTTCTTTGTTCTACAAGATATCATATACAAACGTAGAATTCATGTTGCTCAACAAAAAAGGCTTCACGTTGGTTATATGCAATGAGTCATCTCGATTGCATAGCAAATATTCTCTCGTACAAAATCACACGTTCATTTGCCTGTTTCGTTAACCATCAGTTCAACAAGTACCCGCTGGGCTTCAAGCAACGGATAAAAAACGTTTACGAATCATGAAGGCAGGAAGTAATTTTCAGATATTTTCGGCACAGTTAAAGTGTTGCTTTTCAAGATAGCAAACGAAATTTACTTCAAGCAGTAATTTCGGTTAATTTTGTTTCGACCAAATTTGGATTGGAAAGACGTTCTCGATATTTTCTAAACTTTTCATTGCCGTAACGAGTGGAGTGCCACAGGGATCAGTGCTTGGACCAATTCTTTTCTTGATCTGTGTAAACGACTTACCTAAACTTGTTATTTTGTTATTTACGGATGACATCAAGCTGTGGACACAAGTACGCACAACTGAAGATTGCAGACAGCTTCAGCTGGGCTTCGATGCCTTACAGGACTGGTCAGTTACAAGTGAGCCACCTTTAAATGTCAGAAAATGCAAGGTATTGACTGTTGGGAGACATTTCGAGTTCTCTTACGCCCTTGGTTCCCATATTCTTGAAAGCACTGACAAGGAAAAGGACTTGGGTGTGTGGGTGAGCAACACGTTGAAACCGTCACATAACGCCACAGCTGTCTAAGAAAAGACTTCAAGAGTACTGCTTCTGCTAAAACGCATGTTCGGGAGTTTCACGATGCAAACTTTTCATCGAATAATTAATACGTACTTGAGGCCAACCATGGAGTATGCGGTTCAGGCTTGGTTACCCTGGCTACAGAAGGACATCAGCCTCTTGCAGAGAATATATAATCGGACCATCAAACTCGTACGTGGTTAAAAGCACAGACAATACGACGATCGTATTACAAGTCTCAATCTCGCTACCCCCGTCTTAGAAGTGATTTGATTCTTATGTTCAATATATTGCATACCCCCAACCATCCCCTGATTGAACTATTCACACGAATACCACCCGGAACAGCAGGCGTCATGACTATACAGTACTTATTCCGGACTCGAGACTGAACTGTCGAAGTTGTTTTTATTCTGTACGTGTACGGTTTACCTGCAACTCCCTACCCCGTAACGTTGTACATTCATCCAACTTGGATATATTCAAATCGCACTAGGACAACTTAATGTTGACCAATCCAAACATTTAACCTGTATATTCAGCACATTAAAAGCTTTGAAGCCATGCATCGAAGTCAACTATACATCTTTACCCCATCCAACGGGTTGAAAACAATTTCTGCCCTATGGATTTTCACATGATTCCTGAATTGATCAGTAAACAAACAAATCCCGTTTTTACTACCTATGTTATTCGTAATTCCCATATTATTCTGTGGGTTTTTTAATGCGATGTGCTTTTTAGACCATTAAATTTAATTTAAATGAATATATTCCTGAAATTCTGTGTACACGAATAAAACTATTTTCGTCTACTTCATCGTATAATGCTCATGAGGTAGTCTTAGTTCAAACTGGGCGGACGAATCCTGGTGATCTTTTTGACAACGGTTTTGGTCTAATTTTAACCCAGAAGCAATGTCGACAATGAACACTGATAGACTGCTCGCAGTCATTCAAATCCAAAGTAATTCAAAGGTTTAATTGTGCAAAAAGCAAATACATTACAGTAACCATAGATTAAAATATAGGGAATGCACAACACAAATGTTCCATCCATATGGATAGTCAGCATGTGTATTCAGGTGCTAGGCTGGATTTGGTCAACATATACTTGTCATGTTCAGCGTTGAACTTGTTCAGGCTTGATGCACAAATGATATGTGGGGGCAGAGAGTTCCATATGAAACAAACTCGACAATTTGATCTGGAGTGTGGAATAATTAACTCGTAGCCCTGCGATCTGCTACCATGTGCTTCTTGCCGATGAAACAGGTGTTCGAGTGGGTGACCCACTTTAGCAGAATTTTGAACAGCAAGATCAAGACACCCTTGAGAAAAGTCAAAGAGTTCTAGAGTTGCAATTCTCTCCTCGTATGGCCTGTTATATAGTCCGGTCATCAGTTTTGTTGCGTTTGTAACGTCATGAAACTAGAACCGTTTGTTTTTCCAGATTCAAACACTATACGGTATAAGCTCAATTTTTGGGTTACGCTTATTCATGCTAACTTAACTACAATGCTGCCGGCATTGCAAGCCTAACTGACGTAAAATTACGTCTGACGGTAGCGCGACAGCATGTCAATGAATCACCCGACAACGTCGACGGTTTGAGCTAAAGCGGCCTGCGTCTCTATGGCACTACATGCGAAAAATGATTCGATATTTTTTAGGCAAGTCTCTTGTGACGTTGGATTTATTTATTAGATTAAAAGTTCGCGGGAGCCTGACCGGATAGAAGCGTCACTAACTTTTACGCACACCTCGTGGTCTAACTACGACTTCGTCCGAGGCTGCCGAAGTTCTTGCAGGTTACTACTGCAAAGTTTTTAGTCCCAAGGAATCAGTGAATCTTACACCGCATTCGATCGGCTTTTCCGATGAAATACTAAATGAAATCTCAATAAACAATGAGTGTGTCATGCTCAGACTTTTTCGTTTGAATACCACAACGTCACCAGGAGCAGATGGGATCACTCCTTTTATCCTCAATGTGCATCCTCATTGTGTGGTCCACTCAGAACGTTATTCCAAATTTCGCTCGAAAATAGTATCGTTCCGAAGAATGTAAATCTGGTATCATCACACTAATCTACAAGGGCGGAAACCTATCAGACGCTGCGAACTATAGACCAGTTACGTTGTCGCCAGTAATTTCTAAAGTGCTAGAGAGTTTAGTAGCGGAAAAGATCACCCATCACCTCGAAAACAATAGACTGCTTGCGACTGAACAGCACGGTTTCAGGAAACATCACTCATGTCTATCTAACCTCTTGCTCACCTTAAACGACTGGAGTGAGTGTGTGGACAATGGTTACTCCATCCACGCATGCTTTTTAGACATGTCAAAGGCTTTCGACCGCGTCAATCATAGTATTTTAATCCAGAAACTTGAATTGCACGGGATAACAGGAAAACTTCTTGCTTGGCTAGAAAACTATTTACGCGACTGGAGTGCCAAAGTCAGGGTTGACGGCGCCTTATCGAAACCATTTAAAATTACGAGCGGAGTGCCCCAGGGTTCGGTCTGATGACCGATTTTGTTTTTGATCTACGAAAACGACATTCCCGAGCGTGGTAAATGTAAGGTTATGTTATTTGCAGACGATATCAAGCTTTGGAGAAGCATACGTACAAATGATGACTGTGAAATTTTGCAGAACAATCTAAACACATTGCACGATTGGTCTCTGAGAAACAAACTACCCTTCAACTTCCAAAAGTGCAAGGTGTTAAACATTGGAAAGACCGTGAATTACAACTACACTCTTGGGTCCCACCAACTCGTCTGGACAACTGAAGAGAAGGATTTGGGTGTTTGGACCAGTTCAAGTCTGAAGACTTCACTGCAGTGCAAAGCGGCATACAAAAAGGCGTCACAAGTCTTGGCGTTATTGAGACGAATTTTCGGCAGATTCTCCAATCAGTCGGTGCCCCGTATCATGAACACCTATCTGAAACCAGCGATGGAGTACGCTGTTCAGGCTTGATCACACTGGATTCAGAAAGAAAACTATCTTCTGCAGCGTATATACCACCGAACCACAAAGCTTGTATCCGGACTAGCTGCTAAACCATCTGAAGAACATTTTAGGAGTCTCAATCTTTTCGACTTTCGCTGTCATCGACGAAGAGGTGACCTCATACTGATGTACAACATTATGCACTTGCTAGTCGGAAACATGAACTTACAGTGCTTATGCAATCGAAGATATTCGTATGCTGTACGTGTTAATTTCACATGGAACACCCTCCCCTCCACTGTTACACACTCAGCCAACCTGGATGTCTTTAAACCTAATTTGGACAAATACTTGAGAAAAAACCTAAATTTTGATACAATTTACACGACATGAGTTTCCCTGTTCTTCTTTTTTATTGTATATACATCATAACACAATCCAATGGTTTTTGTTTAGCTAAATGCTTTGTAGACCATTATAACTTCGAAACTTCGATTGTTTTTCCTGTTTGTTTTTACGATTTGCAAAAAGGTCTGTAAGTTGAATCATTAACAGACTGTCGAGGCAATGTCCTTGTGCTATGATTGTCTCGAAAACAGTGGAGTCCAAACTGGTGAGAAACTGCAAAGGGATTCGGACAATGTTTCAGCTCCCAAAGCTGCAATGCAATAATTTTCCTTGGAAATATTGATTGAGAACTGAAAGCTCCGCATGAGGTTGTGTTAAAAATGACCATGATATATGGATTAGTAGAAACTTAAAGAGCACAGTTCACTGACAAATATTTATATGCCGACAAGCCATCAGCTTGTTAGAGTATCGTTCGAAGAATATTTGTACAATACGGCACAAAATTATTCTTAACGATAGAATTGTGTCTAGCGAAAGACTTCAACTTGTTTCATGAGTATGGTGAGAAATGGGCACACCGAAAACCTTATCCCTCTACATCCCAAGCTTCCGCATTGATTGTCAGCGCCATTTTTGCCCTAAATGTTGGCATTTTCGGAGTATCTCCATCTTAAAATGTGGTGGAATCTCTTTGCCTGGCGATAGAAGAAGAAGAAGAAGAGAATGACTTTATTCGTGTACACAAATTTTCAGCAATACATTAATTTCTCCACAAAATACAAATATGATAAAATGTATAAAGTGCAGCACAATGAAATGATACTTGAGCTAATAAAGTGTTAGGTTACCATAGGCTAGACAAATGTGAGGCGAATTAGAAAAATAAAAATTGGAGAATAACTGGAAAATTTCAGCGTCATTTAAAAAATTGTCAAGCGCTTCTTTAACTCCATAACAGCTTTCGACTGATGAACCATGTATTGAGCCAAGTATGGAACAAAAGAGTTTCTAAATTTATTAGTTCTCGAATAGGGAATAACATAGTAACTTCGGGTGAATGAAAAAATTCACGAGAAGTAAGGCTTTTGTTCAGTGGATGTGAACAATCAGATGAAATAGTTGCGATGAACCTGTTGCATTGACGAAAGTGACGATCAACAATTGTGTCTCGAATGTCATCAGCGGGAATACAACTCAATCTTGAGATGAGCTTAATACTTCATCTGATCATCATTAAATCCTTTTGCAAAAGGCTAGGAAAAATTACGGGGAAGCGTGAAGGAGGTGGGAATGATGCAAGAAAAAACAAAAAAATGAATAACTTTTAGTGGTATGGAGAGAGAACGGAGGCGAAATGCATAGAATGACATTTGGCGCATCTTTTTGATTGATTTGTTACATGCTTGGTCCAGCTAAGATTGTCAGATATTGTTATGCCAAGATACTTGAAGCTGTAACATCTTTCGAACACAGAGCCGTTAAACTAAACGCGAGGAATTTTATCATGAAGGGCTAGATAACGCTGTCCAGTCATGTTGGAAAATACCATCCCGTTGCATTTTGAGGGATTCAGAGATAGACCAAACGTGGATTACCATTGACCAATGTTCGTAACCACTAATTCTAAAACATGTTTCTCGATCCGAAGATTATGATTCATTGCAACGGCAACGTCATCAGCGTATTTAATAGAAAGTGTAGAAGGCTCACAAGGAAGATCAGAAAGCCAACATATACTAATACAATTTGCTCTTTATGTGCTACGATTTTTCACATTTTCATTCAGATCATAATCCTGCGGTAGTGTATTTGTTTAACTTTTTTGACCATAGGTTTTTGAATCCTTCAATCCTTGCTTCCTATAACAATTGTTAGATGATGTTAGGCTTTGTTCTCATACTAAGAGATCTAGGGTTGCCATTCCATTCAAACTGACGGCGATCAGTAGTCTCAACAGAAGCGTGAACCAATTACCTGAGGGGACTTCATTCTTTCAAAAAAAATCGACATGTTAACATAGTTCGTTCCGATACATTTTCGTCAACATCACGTCTATTACGAATATCGTTTTTAACATGAATAGCAGCGGGGTGAGAAGGACAATTGTAAAAGATTGTCGCACGCTTTTATTTTGTTTTGGTATTTGATCAATGACCCATTTACCGCGGTTTAAACAATTATGTATCAGTCTTTCTGAAACACGGATGTCTGATTTAGCCGTAGTGAATCATAGGTCATTGATAAGCGTTTGACTGAAAAGAGAAAATTCTCCCGAAACCGGTAGTGGTGTGTAATTGCAGTAGATACGAGCACCACATCTAATTGGTTAATTTTAAGCATCTCAAACGCAACATAGAATCACTTTATGATTTTGTAGTTGAACCGTGGTTTTTTGTAAGCAACTTGTTTAACAGCGACATTCAAGTATAACTTTGTTTAACACTTTACCACTGCACAAGTGTTCATTGAGCCTAATCTTACCGTATGCACCTGATGACGGTAAACAGTCCGAAACCGGCCACTCTTGCGCATGATCCAGAATCAATTTGTGATTCTCATGTGTGCAGCGTGGGTCTTTGTAAGAACCCGATTTCAAATTCAACTTTGTCTAGCACGAAAAACAGGCCATCGTTCGTGGCGTGTGAGTGAGACACATGTGAGCACAACAATAAATTGATCATTTTTCAGCATTTTAAACGCTTGTTCAGTAAATGCATATGCGTTACTTTAGGTCTGTTATAGTGAAGTCAATTTTGTGCCGCATGTTTAACTCAAAACAGTTCTGTGGGTGACAAAGTTGAGAATATTTTGCTCGATGTTAAACGATAATTTATACAAAACTCTGTCTCTAGCGAGACACACAAACCTCTCATGAAACTTATCCTCTTCGCTGTAAGAATAAGATCACAACCGCTTTCCTTGTGGAACACGGATAGCGTCAAGTGCACGATGCTCTCAGCAGCTTAATGGTGATCCCACAGACATCCGGCAATGGGTGCTGCTCTAACAGCATCGCATATAGCTGTGGCATGGTGCGTGTTAATCTGTAACTTTGTAAAGTAGCGTAGGAAGTAGAATAAGACGAAGAAAATGACATTATACGTGTACACGTGTAGCACATCATCATCTGCTTGAAGTGTACAACATATATCGTCATCGATTTTTCAAGGCTCACAAACAATATACATAATCAAATATCTGGATTCCGGAATAGACGCTGCGGAGGATCTTGAATAACTCGAGACTTACGGCCAGATGTCTCGTTTTTGAATGGAATGTAAGAAGAAAATAGAAAACAAAAATATAACAAGAAAATTGGAACAACGAGAATATTGTCCACAAATTTAATATTTTTTCATTATTTTATGCTGAAGAAAGAAGCACAAAGTATGTTTGGATTCATAAACGAATAATTTCTCAATTATTACAAGTAAGGCAACGTAGGTAAATACATTTTTTAGAAGCAACATTTTTAAATTTGACGCTTAGGTCTCCAGGGTTGATACATGCCGGACATGATAGATCGCCGTCTGATGAGGTTTCAGCGTCACTGTGATCTCAGTGAACAAATCCATCTGATCCGAGATTTCATCGCCACTGATCACATCAGTGACCTTGAACAAAGGAGGCATCATCCCGTTTCGCCGGATCAACATTTTGTACAAAGTAATATTGATTCGCTTTTCTTCGTTGCCTTCGTTGAATACTGCGATTGCCCAGCTGTTCGGAAGGTCAAACAGTTCACGTGACCAGTGCTGAAATGATCGATTCGTGAAGAGATTAGAAGGCGTTTACAATATCTATACAAACCCATCTTTCAGGGAATTATGGTGTTTAATACATAATACAAATCAAACTTTAAAAACGCCTTAAGCAGAGAGGAAATGGAACATCAATTTCTACACTTACTTGAACTTCAGCAGACATTCCTACGAACTTCGGCATCCGGACACCTGAATCCTGGTTGATGCGAATCAAACGCGTGTTTTTCAACAGCTCCGATTCCTTTTGGCTTAATCCCACAAGATCTAGGGAAAAGAACAATGGGGACGCAAATAGACACCATAAAGCCATTTGACTCTGTTTTTGATCCAGATTCAATTGAGAACTTCCAATACCTAGTACACCCAAATCGTTGAATCGTCCCGGGCCTACTACCGAATAGAACAGTGCGTCGTGTTCTTTTATCATGTTGATTTGCTGGACTATAGCAGGCCAATTTTGTGGTTTGTTGTCTAACATACGCCAGGAATTACATGCTAGAATGAGTCGAGTCCAGTTTAGTTGACTCGCGGAAATCTGAAAATCCTGTTTCAGACGTTCTCCCACGCATGCAATATAACTCAGCTGTGCTCGACCGTGCTGAATGGAACTGAACGGCTCGGGCGTGGAAACATCATCTTTCCACGTAGTACGAGAGTTGTCCACCATCACATAATTCACCGTCCATTCGAAAAGAGAGGTCACGTCAAATTGATCAAAATATTCCGTGGTGGGTATACGAATCATTGGTTCCAAACCCAATTTGCGTAAATGTGAAGCGTGAACTCTTAAACCCTGCAACGAGAAGGTGCGATTTGTATATAACCTATCAAAACTCAGAACTCAGAAAGTTTTATGGTAAAAAAGAACTAAGCTTAACAATAACCTTAGGTTGACAAGGTATATGGAATAAACAAAATATAAAATATCTCAAAAATCAATAGGGACAATCACATACCGCATGGTTCGTCATAAAGCCTTTGAATGTGTTCGTGTTCTAGTAAGGCCATTGGGCTTTAGCAAGTGTTTAAGGGGATGGTTTATTAGTATGCAGGATTTTGCATGCCAACATGAAGTCACTAGGTATCCGTCGTTGGTTAAAATCGTGTACATTCGGTTATAACATTCGCTATTTGAAAGGCAAATTTCTGTACCGGGAGATCAACTTTGTCGCACGATGATAAATCCTGTCGAGTAGTCCGATATCCTTCCTCAGCCATGGTGCACAGGCTTGGATGGAATATTCCATAACAGGACGTATATACGTGTTAATTAACCGGGGTAGGGTTTCGGGTGTCAAAAATCCAGAATATTCTTTTTAGAAGACTCAAGATACCCCAAGCTTTATTGTACACTATCCGGCAATGATGTTCAGGCCTAACGTTAAACGACACCCAGATACCGAGATCTTTTTCTGCGGTGGTCCAGACGAGATCTCGCGTGCCAATCTGCTACGTGTGGTGCATAGATTTTCCAAGCTGCAGCATTTCACATTTCGCAGGAATAAATGGGACCAATGAAATAAGTTACACTAATCCCATTGTAATGCCATACAGTCATTAACAGACCTGACACGTTTCCATATTTTAATATCATCGAGCTGGAGCTTAAAATTCTACGCTTGGATAAACCAATTTGTAGTGTCTCGTGGTAATTTAATTGCTGAAATTTTGAATGACCCCAATTAATGAGTTCAAGCGAATGAGTCGATGTTTCAATTTACTAAATCTAGTCGGAAAACTGGTAATATAAATCCAGCTCTGCGCATGCAAACACATTGGTCTGTCAAACGCACATTAAAACTGTCTGAAATAATTGATCTTCTTAACTGATGTACACCCCATAATAATTCTAACGTCATTCACATCGGATATATACATTGTGCGATCAATTTCCGTGGAATGCGAAGTATTGCTGTAATTATTGGATATTTGCACTAAAGAGGTCATCGGGTTCCAATTTGTCTCTGGTTTTGAGAACGAAAAACGATTTGCTCATAAATTGTTGATAGATTTTATTCTTTGGACTAAATTTTAATGAAACGGTACAAAAGATTCGCTCAATGGGGAAGGGACATTGGGAAGTCCAATTTTGAGTGTGTGTCGCGCTTTTTCAGGCTTGTTTGAGCGACATATATGAGCTATCAAATTAACTATACAATACTACGTAAACATGGTTAAATGCTCGATCAAAAGAATGCGTACACCATCATTATCAAGCTAGGGAATAGCAGACGAAGCTGGACGGAGATTTCGAAGTCACTGGGCAGAGGGATCTTCTCCATCGCCGCCGAGGAAGCATCGGTTATACACGAATAGTCATGTTCGCAGTCGTGTAACATTGCATCGTGCAAAGTATAATTATTAATTGAGGAGAAAAATGAATGTCAATGTGGCAGCGGTCAAGTCACCTACCACGAGAATTAGAATGGATTTTCAGGAAGCAAAAAAAAGAAATAACCCTGCAACACATTCGCATTGGTGCATGAATTATCATTCTGTTGATTCTGGACTGTAAATTTTTGAGGGAGAATGGGACCGTGGCTGTGGTGTACTAGATGAATGAGCACTATTCATCTTCTAGCAGGAAACTAACAGTTGGACTTCTATCGTTTAAGTGAGTTTCTAAGAAAAATATTAGTTTAGCCAAACAAATTTCAGAAAACCATTTCAGGTGAATATTGTATGGGAAGATTTAAATTACCATAATCCTCCTAAAATACGATAATGCTTGCATTTGGTCTACCGGAGATATTGCAATACACCGTGCGTTGCATTAAGGCTAGACGAAAGTTAAGCCTAGATATTTCACGGCTTTCAATGTGTATTGATATGAATAATGACTTACTTGACTTAATCGCTTGAGTTCCTGGATGAACATAGGGCCTCGGCAACTTGTCTCGAGTTTGATCTGTTCATAGCAGCCAGTTTGATGTCTTTCCAGTTAAGTCCACACTTGCGGATTTCCTCTAAACACGAGCGCTTCTAAGATAGCCTTGGGCGTCCAACCCGCCTCTTCCCGATTGGGTTCCATACCAGAGCATGACGCGTGATGTCAACATAAGGTTTCCGCAAGGTGTGCCCAACCCATCTCCACTTTCTTCTACTGATCTGCTGGGCGATCGGGTCCTCAGCATCAATCTGCCACAGGTCTTGATTCCTTATCTTTCTGGCCATTTTACCCCAATAATTCGACGAAGGCAATTATTGCGGAATGATTGCAAGCGGTCAGAAGACTTTGCTGTCACTCGCCAGGTTTCCGATCAATAGAGTAGCATGGATTTGAAGTTGCTTCTGAATATACGGAGTTTCGTGCGTTTTGATAGAACCTTCGATTCCCAAATGGGTTTCAAAGCTATGAACGCGTATCTTGCTTTGCCGATTCTGGCGACTATGTCTTCGTCCGTGCCACCACTTATTGAAACAAGGCTGCCGAGGTAGACGAATTGCGTGACGTCTTTGACTGCTTTACCATTGATGGTGATTGATGGGTGCTCATCAGTTAGCACACGGAGGACTTCTGTTTTTTCGGTATTCACGCGTAGTCCTGCATATGAAGCAAAGTGTGCTAGTCTATCGGTCTTTCTCTGAAGACGTTGGGGGTCACGTGATATCAAGCAGACATCATCAGCGTATTCCAGATCCTCCAAATGCTCGGATTCCTTCCAATCGATACCATTCCTCTCACCTTTTACTGTCTGTTTCATTATCCAGTCTATTACCAACAGAAAAATCATTGGGAACAACAGGCATCCCTGGCGGACGCTAGTCTCAACTGCAAATGGATCGCTCAGTCTTCCGTTGTGAATTACCTGACAGCAGGCACCTACATACAGCTGATTTATGATTTCCATGTACAGAGGTTGGACCCCATAGTGTGGCTAAAGCTTCCATATGAATTCGCGGTCCACACTGTCGAAGGCTTTCTAAAAATCTATGAAGTTGAGGCAAAGAGGCGATTGCCATTCAATGCTTTGTTCAATTATTATGCGAAGTGTTGCAATTCGGTCGATACCAGACTTTTGTTTTCTGAATCCCGATTGCTCTGGCCGTAACACTCGATCGATAGAGTCGCGCAAACGCAGAATTAACATATAGGCCGATGTGTCCAAATCAGCAATCAGAGCTTCTGGTGGAATCCCATCTGGACCTGGTGCTTTGCCATTCTTCAGCGATTTTAAGGCAAAAAGGATCTCATTTCGACCCGGGGGATCGGTGTTTCCCTCTAGCAAATTTGCTGCACGTGGGATGTCAGTGACTGAAGTAGGTGCTGGTCGATTTAAGAGTTCCTTGAAGTGCTCCATCCATCGCTTTATTTGCACCTATTCCTGACTGATAAGGTTACCTTCACCGACCTTTACTATTTTGCCGTGAGGTATTTTTCCTCCTGATAAGGTTCTGGTAATTATGTAGACGATGTTGAGGACTTTCTTTTCTGCTGCATTTTCCGCCTCCGTTGCCAGCATTTCATAGAACTGCCTTTTGTCACTTCTGGCACTTCGTTTCACGTTTTTATTTAGGGAGCCGCATTGTTCGATCAGTTGGTTTTTCTGCTTGGTGTCCTTGCACCGGAGGATCTGTAGTTTCAACAGCCTTCTCGAGTTGATCAGTGTCCAAGTCTCACTCGAGATCCACACTTTGTCTTTCTTTACCCGTCTACCAATTACGTGCTTACAAGTGTCTTGCCAACAGTCTTTCAGAGCGGTCCAGTGTTCATTTATTGGGAGTTCAGGGGTTAAGTTGTCGAACGATTCGAATCTGTTTTTCAGTGAGATTGAGAAAATCTCTCTTGTACGCTCTTCCCTTAGCTTCTGCGTGTGATACTTTACACTAGGCTGACTGCCGGGTTCGCAGAAAGCTCTCAACTTGATTTTAATTTTGGCCATTAGAAGGTAGTGGTCTGAATCAACATCCGCACCTCGCATTACGCGTGTATCAAGGAGACTATGTCTCCATTTTCGTGAAATCGATAGGTGATCGATTTGATTGGCAGTAACACCATCAGGTGATGTTCAGGTGGCCTTGTGGATGTTTCGGTGTTGAAAGATGCTGCCTCCAATGACCAGATCGTTGAGCGCGCAAAAATCTGCGAAAAGTTCACCGTTTTCATTCATTTCACCTAGGGCATGCGTACCCATCACAGATTCTCTCCCTGTGTTGTCTGGACCCAATTTCGCGTTCATGTTACCCATCAAAATCTTGATATCTCGCTTGGGTGTCTTGTCTAGGACAGACTGCAGACGCACGTAAAATTCTTCTTTCGACTCAAGGCTAGCATTGTTTGTGGGCGCATAACATTGAATTACCGTCACATCTCTCCCCTTGGAGTTGAATCTGGCTGTGATTATCCGTGAGTCAACGGGTTCCGATCCAATGAGAGCGCCTGCAGCTATTGGGGATAACATAATGGCGACGCCTTCCGAATGACTATGGTTCTCATCTTCATGACCAGAGTAACTAATCCGTTCCCCGGATGTCAAAACCAACATACCAGATCCATTCCATCTACTTTCACATATTCCCAGCAGTTGTATACCATACCTTTGCATTTCTTTCGCGACCTGTGCAGCCTTTCCGGTCTCATACATCGTACGGACGTTCCATGTGGCAATCTTTGTTGTTGCTTTCATCGACAGAAGATTCATCTGCTGACTGGCTTCCGGTGGGCTTTCACCAGTCTGCTTCATTTTCACCTCAGATGAGGTTTCTTCTCGATTCAAGCATGGAGATGTTACTTTGGTATGACATGTTGCTTTGGTTTCAGTAGCGGTTTGAGGTTTTTACAGATTGTAGTTGCTGACCCCGCATCTAACCCTCCTTCTTTTACAGACGGGCTTGAGACCGTCCTCGGCGGAGTATTGTGATTGTGCAATCCGCATGAAGCGGAGGTTTGGAATCAAGATTTCCATCCCCTAGATGGACTGCCCTCCCAGGCTGACGAGCTCCATCTACCCGAAGCGACATGGCTTTGAGGTGCCAGTCACCCGCCTTCGCCCCTTCTCCTGTCAGTAGATGCAGTTCTGCCACGAGCAGGCCAGGAGTTGGGCTTCGGTTGTCAGAGGCTATTTGAGACGCACGCCGTATGGGAGCATTTTGTAGGTAGCGAAAGCTTATCCCCACCACCACCCCCGGCTGTGACAACCTTGGGAACCGATATGAATAATACGTGAACAAAATCTTCAAAACAACACAGATCAAGCAAATGATCTGGCTCTTGTTTCAAAGTCACTTAAAATGTGAGTAAAGCGGGAAAACTGAGCAGACAAATATTCCTGCTAATGATACGGTAAACGATAAATTGGACACACTAGTATTTAAAGAAGATCATTACAATAATGAAATTTCTCAGACAAAGAAGATTATAACCAGTCATCCGAAATTAAAAACTCACTTGTGGAAAGCGTTCTGAGTCCAGCTTCCAGGGAGCCTCCATTGGAAGCCACATATTAGACGACCAGTGGAACCCGATATTTAGCACCCGATAGCCGAGATCACGTAGCCCATTTTGAACGATAGCGTCGCTGATTTTTGCAATGACGTCTTCGTTGATGCAATAATTAGGGTACAGGTTACATGTAAATTGATCGCTTGAGAACTGTCGGCTTGACCAACCCATTGGTGGGGTCTGCGGCACTGCACCCGCGGAGATGGGTGCGGTCAACTGCAGAAGTTGTATTGCGATGAAAATCTGCCGTGTGTTCATCAAGTTTGAATGAAATGAGAGGATTAAGAAATCGGAAAGCAATGGAACAAAAAACTGAATCATCAATGGATGACTGATCAATTTATTCTTGTCTTGTTTTGGTAGGATTTGCACAAGCTTATCGTCGTTGGCCTTCATCGGTTGTTGTCGACCGTGATTGCTAAATGTTCCACATATTTCACAATGAACAATCGCTTGAATTTGAAAGTCAAAATCCCTCAAAGTACTAGGTTGGTTTGTGTCCTTTGCAAACTAATGGCTTGAACTTCCATCAGAAGACGAGAGCAGCATCTGGTCTTCGCCTGCTTGCAGATGATGATTAACATCGTACCTCCAAAGCTAGCGATCAAGAGCAAGTTCTTGCGCAAATTGTGAGATCATTGTTGAGAGAATTCATATCTCTTTTGCAAACGTCCTAATACCGAAAGTGCAGTCGACTTCCTGATTTCAACTCACCATAGAGTAAATCTTTCAGAATAAAACCATCTTCTATGTTGTACCCATGACACAGCGAGCGTAGGCGAGTTGACGTAATAAGGTGAATATTTTTGTAGACCAGCTTTAGAAAGCACTCAAGCATTAGGTATTTTTTTCATCCACTACATGTTCAGATACCGTGGATTCTTTTTTAGTGGTCAGCATTCAGCTTTCTTCTATGACTTGTGTGGATGGTCCAAGTTTCACTTATTTAGGATGATAAGTTTTCTACTATTTGGATAATTCCCGTGTTTGGTTATATCACAACCAAAACTTTCGACATTATTATTTGGTTTTTTTCATGGTAATTTGAGATGCAATAAATATTGTAGTCGAATAATTTTAATAAGTATTAATAATAAATAAACTATTACAATCGAAACGACAAACGTTCATGCCGCTGCAAAAAAATCGATGATTCAAATTTTATTTGTAAAATTAATTCGACTCAACCACTGCTCACCTCTGCTAACATTTTCGAACACCACAATGCAAAAGAAAGTGTCATTCGGACATTGGATTATGTTTCATTGTTTCTTTAGCTTAGAGCCAATGAAATTGTTTATATTGCACAACCAATTGGCTGGGCCGTTAACCTCAAAACACACAATTTCTCGAAAGAAAATCGTCTGATTTTCGTTTCGTATGAACGAATGATTTTCTGAATGATTTTCTTTGTTCTAATAGACACAAACGTGGAATTCATGTTGCGCAACAAAAAGACTTCACGTTGGTTATATGCAATGAGTCATCTCGATTGCATAGCAAATATTCTCTCGTACA
>JACCGJ010010057.1:0-10950 GCA_013407085.1 Atriophallophorus winterbourni
GATCATTAATAAATTCAATAAACTTCCCTTTAAATATCTCTGTCCGCCCTCGTTTATTGGTTTAACCTAATCTTCCAACTACCTTTTTTATAATCCTAATTTATGTACTGTTTCCGAGTATATTTCTGATTCACAGTACACAGACTGTGAACCTTAGACGTTATACCAACACGATTTTAGTCGCAAGTTTTATGAGCTTTGGTGGCATACCAAAAACCCATGAAACATTTTTTTATATTTTCTATTGAAATGATAATAGTACTTACAAAATGCATTCCAGCCACTGGCTGTAAATCTAGTCAAATCTAGGTCAAAACAAATGATGATTGCTAGAACGTCCTTCATTCATCGGATTTATCTTGCTAGAAAGAAGCTGATTTTTGCCGTCAACGTCGAAATGATCTCATTACTGTGTTATGTAGATTCCAGATGTCGTTTTCTTATTACTGTTCAATCAGATGTTTCCATTTATTAAAGAGTTTATCAAAAATGTTCTCAATTATGCTTCCAATTATTCATTTTTAGATTGATTTCAATAATCCTATTTTTCTTAAATCCCTGGCACTATCATATCATTTTAATTTGTTTCCCGGAAATGCTTTGAAATTTTCCCATAGCTTATCCAACAATGCACACAAATCTGAAGGACATTGGATGGATGTGTCACGTGACACCTCTGAGAAAAAACAAAGAGCCAGCATTCATGCCCCCTATATCACAAATTCCCAATATCGGTGGCATGCCAGAGGAAGCGTTCGCCAAATGTGAGCCGAAGACGGTTTTCCGATCAACCGACACGCCTTACATTCAACTTACCAAAATGGGTGGCAGACCGGATCTGCTTTGTTTTAAAGAAAATGAACCAAACAAAGGACCACCCGTACCGTATTGCAGATGTGAATGGTTTTATTTAAACGACAACGAAAAAGAAGCCAAAGAAAAAGAATCACCCAAAGAAAAATATGTTTTTAAAGTCCCATTTTACATGACCGATCAGGAATGTCCTCCGAAAAAGGGTTTGACGAAACCGATCGTGGAAACGGTTCCTCCACCTACCGCACCGGTTAAGAAACCACGCAAGTGCGGCAAGTTGCCACCACATCGTCCTGGCTATGCTGAATATAACCGAAAGTTAAATAAAATTAAAATTGCCTACGATCCACCGGTATATCATGAACCAGTTCGGTTTCCCAAAGTAAGCAATTTCCCATTGATAACTTTCCTTTTAGCGCAACGTGGAAGAATGCGATCCAACTACGATGCCGAAACTTTTAGCAAACGCTTATCGGAGTGATTATGATGAATATCGAAAGCAATGGCAGGAGATTAAGAATCTTTATAATGACAAAGATTGTTGCATAGATAAATTCGAAGCACCCAAGTACCGGAAGAAACACCTTGGACCTACTGGAAATGATCGACCATTTTAACTGATCATAGACAAGATGGTTGAGTATCGGGCACTATTGTTCGATTTTGTTTGAAAGTCACCTCGCTGAATAGACTTGCCCAAAACATTACAGAGCCCAGCGCTCAAGCAATAAATACCGTCTTCGAATAAAATTAATTTCTGGAATTCAATATCTACCAAATAGTTGGCCATTATTTTTCATCGAATATATATTTCTTGAGTTCCATTCAATGCTACTGGAATTCAATTGTTTGAGAAAGTTTGAAAATTCCATTTGGTCGATGTCGACCATGGATGTACATGGCAATCGCATAAAAGTTTCAAGTTCAATAGCTTTCTGACGGACTCAGCAGTCCGATTCGGGAGGAACAATTTCTCCCGCTGCGTTTGCAACGATAGGCAGAACTTGATTGTAGGGTGTCAGTTGCATGCCGGCGGCCTTTGATTAGAACTGGTTTATTTAGCTGAGTGTTTAGCACAGCATGAATGTGTTGATTCGGAATCGTTTGGAGCTAAAAAACCAACTTACGGAAATCGCTAATCTGCAATCTGTTGTTTACCGACGGTGTGCAAACAACTGCTCATTTATAAAATGCTTCGACATATATTGAACAGCATTTTCTCGGCATGCAACAAATTGGGCTAAATATCAGAATAAAAAACTGTCAAGTTCTTCGTAATCGCCTTCATTAAATTTGAAATTGTAAGCTTGGACCAATACCTAACTTTACACATCTTGATTCACATACTGTGTATAACCTATCGCTCGGCCCTGGCAGAGCTGATATAATCCTGTCCTGTTTAAAGCAAAGCACGAACATAATGATTTCCCTCTAAAGAGCGAGGAATAGTGGATGATATCGAGAACAACTGAACTGTGCTCACGCTTGCACGGCGTTATTTCACCAGGGAACGTTTACCCCTGTGAAAGATTTAGAGGGGTGAATCCGACTTTTGATATAATTAGGTCAAATATTATGAATTATAAGATCGTGACCTGTATTGCCGTGAGGGGCTGACGCGCACGTATAAGTAAAACTGAAATTTTCAAATAGGATATTCTGGTAAAATGAATATAAATATCCACATAAATGAAGTTTATTTTAAATTTTGATGGAACAAAATATTGTCGAATCAAAATGTAAAACATCAAAATCCAGACGTTACTAATCACGTATTATGTATTGCGATTGAAATTTCCTTACAAATAAGTGGCTGATAAATATTGCAAATAATTGAAAACGCAATGAATTGTATAGTTTGTTTTTCAGTTAAAATTGTTTGAAATATCATCAAGCGGAAAATAACCTTCCGTCAAGCTTTTCGTAGACATCCACATCGAGTATTCCGTAAAGCGCTAAAGACATCAACTCGGTGGCAACACTTCGGTGAATATTTGTCCTTCAGCCAAATGCTTGCAATCAAAGCTGGTAATTTGAATGGTTAAAAGCTCAAGCATACTATTACAACCGTACTGAATATTTTATGTACCACAGTGAATGGAAAATGTAACGTAAAGCACTTCATCCCCAAAAGCAACAATGTGGGATTGTTCAATCACAGCGAACAATAAAATCAAGGTAGTTACTTTTAAGCTAATTTTGAATTGAATCATTTTTTGTGAACGTTATTGGGGTAGAAGTTTTCAATTCTATAGCAGTAAGGCTCTCTGCTTCCGATAACGTTATTTCTATTTGCAACTCGACACTGATATATTACTCAGAAAAACAAACTAAAAGCTCATAGACAATATCACCAGCTAGATTAATTCACATATGTAATGTCTGAATTACAAAGAAATATAAATCAAGAGCTTAACCATCGCTCATGCTTATGCTTATTGTTAAGATACAGCACGCGTGAGACCGCGCGACCCGCTAATGTATAATTATGAAGAATATAATATTAAATATCTTCACATATGAATTTAGCATATGTTGATCAAACTGCATCTAGAATTTTTTCAACAACGCAACGCTGTATTGAATATTTAAATATGTAAAGCAAAGTTCTATCAAATACTTGGGACGTTCAGCATGACTGATTCAGTTCGATCGATGGAAAACATATTCATGTTGAAAATGTCAGCCCAAATCAATTGCCGTATTCTTTCACTATTATTTGAATCACTACACATTTCTTTGCGATCTTAGTTATAGAAAGTAGGAATGGTAAAGGACAAAAGAAAGCCTGTACAAAATCTCCGACTAAAGAATTCAGTGTGGAAAGTTCTGGCCAAGCCTGATCAAAATATTTTGAAGTATCTGGTAGTTACGAGTAGTCATAAAATCTGAGAAAAATGGAAGAAAATGAGCGAAATTTCATATTTTACAAGATACCACTTTTCCGCCTATATAAATCGAACTTAAAATCAAAGTCGATTGTTTTAGCCTCAAGTCTTGACTCAATATATTATCGAAATTTATGGATATCAAATTTGCAGCAGCAGTGAACGAGATGTCTCAGGTGTTCCGTCGATATTTTAAAACAAAATTAAGATGTTTGCCGCTAACTTTGAATCCTTAACATATTCAGACATCAACTGAGTGCCGCTAATGAGAGGAAATTAATTAGAACATCCTAACGCATAATGAAGCAGCGACCCATTTTGAAATAAATACATTAGCTACCAGATTTAAAGTTGGTATGCCTTACCTATTATACACGCAGTGCCACTTAGATAAAACTGATAAGTAAAATTTCCGGCTATCGAGGGAATATGTGCGAAAACCGCTGCGAAAATACTCCCGATAATCTGTGTAAATGAAGAGAAAAAATAATCGATAATTAATTGTCGTTGATTAAGTTAATTTTATAGTTCGATTGCATTGAAACAGTATGCATATATAACTTGAAAGGAATAATTTTCACAATATATCATTCCAGTATAATTTTGAAGATAAATGGTGTGTCAGTATATGCCTTAATCGTAGCGCAATACTATTATTTACATTGGCGTTATAAATAATGCGGTATAGCATTTCGTCAGACGGATTTTCGCGGCGGTTGTATAATCAAAAGTTACCTTTTTAGACCCAGGAATTAAATAAGAGTGTTTCCTGGAATGGAAGTTTGCTACGGGCAGTAAAAGTCGCTATATAGTCCAGACTACGTAAGAAACCCGATTTTTGTCCCGTATACAATGCACCCACTCATAGATCAAAGATTTTCGAACAAATTCAGGTATTCTTCTGGAACGATATATTAATATCTATCTCACCAACTTCTAAAAATGTTCGCGTGTTATCACGGTTCTATTAGATAATTGTTCACAAATAACTGTGAACTTCGTGTTTGCTCACAGGTTGTGTTAGTTTCTATCTGATTGTTCTTGCAAGAATGTGTGCTTTTACTCGATCATAATCAATGAAGCTACCAGTTGGGCATAAAATGGGTTGTTTTGCATTCGTTGTCTACTGGCAGTGTACTGTATTGGGGGTCAATTAGGATATTTTTAAATTAATTGCCAATGAACTGAAATTTTTGTATTGCGAAATTGTTACCAGGTTCTTAGTAATTCATCAACAATGCTCAGGATTCATGCCTAACTGACTTGCTCACGAATCTGAAGGATTGAACGCAACAGTTTGATGGGTTACATACATACATGTTAATTAGATGTATCTTAAACTTTCAAGTGCATCGATGACTCAACTACTTTGGGAGCAGTAGGATGTTGGCCTCACTATAAATCTGCTTGCTTGATGCATAAGTTAACTGTCTGAATAGAGAGCTAATTTTCTCGAGCTATCGAATCCACGAGCGGTGCCCCATAACATTCAGTACTTTGGCGATGAATGAACTAGTTTTACAACTCGACAAAAATAAACTTTATCAATGGTCAGTTTAAACAAGGTGTAAAATTTTATAAGTTGAAATTCCCTCTACTTTCAAGGCTCACTGAACTTAATCTTATTGTCTACAACTGATGACGGCAAACAGCCAGAAAGCGGTAGTGGAGTGTAATATCGGGGGATGTGAGCAATACATCACTTTGGCCCTCTTCTTTCTCTTATGCACTTTGCAGTTGAACAATAAAGCGGGATACACCTTATAAAAGTTTGGTTTATGGATGTGCTAAAGTCTTAAAAATAGTTTGCAGTGCAAGGTCGTCTTTAAGCGTGCATGCAGCGTACTCGACTTACTCAAAGGAATGTTTCCCCATAGCTCTCATCGGCATGTATCTTCAATACGTACATAGACCAAGTCGTAGGCCGTACACAAAAGCAAGCATAGGCACATTGCGCTATTCTAGAGGATTATTCACAAAGCAAACAAAATTGATCTCGATCATTTGCCGGTAACTGCCATGACTTGGATTCAGCACTCTCGAACGCACGCGCATTCGAAATGACCTGATTCTGACACAACATAATTCCTACGGCTTCCCACCCAAATATTAACAAATTTAAAGTTTGTTACAGTGTCGTGTCACGCAGTCGTGATCATACCCTTCATGTACCAAAGTTTCGCGTAAAATAAATTCGGAACATTTATGTTTCGGTGTAGTTTTACTCTGGAACAATTTACCATCAGAAATCGTGCATCACCAAGTGAAATGATTTTCAAAGAAAAATAAGTGCATTTATGTTTACTAATAATGCGCTAACCTCAGTTTACCGAAACCATCAGAGATTTCGTTATACACTCATTTGCAAAGCAATTCACTCAAAAATACTTTACCCATTAACATTAACATTACATTTACTCCTACTTCAAACCACATGAATCGAAATACAAAAGTACGCTTCATTAAAATTTTATGTGTATATCCTAGGGTATTGTACAGAGATTTACTTTTTTAACATAAATCTTGAATCTTGTATCACATAAGACTGGTCTCATCGCACTAGCTACGTTGATGCAATTCTTCCGCGACCCAAATTTTAATGGATTTTGAAAAATTTTCATCGGACTTTTCTACTTTTCCTGTTATTGCGGTGTTGTGAAGCGTTGTAATCTGCAAGGTATCACGAAATTCTTCACTGGCATAAAGCGCGCTATGACTCTACACAATGTTTTACCTTGCATTCAGGCTAGAATAGTATTCCTATAAACAGTGCATTTGTGGTATATGGTTTAATGAATCGTTGCAGCTACTGAAAAACCGAAATTCCACATATGACTGAATAAAACTTGCATAAGAATATCAGATTTTAAAAACATTTTCTATGACCTAAGTAAGTGCTATACATCAAAGTACACCGTGGATGGTGTTTATAACAATGCAATGACATCATATCTTCTTCAATAATAAGTTCCACGATGTGGTTCAGTACTTTAATTATGCCAGGGGGTTCAAAGTATGATTTCTTAGTTTATATATAATAAATAAAATATAATATGGAGAATAATACTATCAGGTTCCTCTGACATTGAAATCTACCAACACCAAATTTAGAATCCGAATTGTTTCAGTATCATCGTTGAGAATTTTTTAAAGAAAACAACTGCAAGTGGTGAATGCATAGACAAAAGTTTCATTAATTACTGTGTACGTCCTACGGTAACTTTATATATTGAATATAAATGCCGAAACTTACAAATGCGCTATATATCAATCCAAAGTTTACGGCCAAAAATTGTTTCCCGAACAACGTACTGCACGCCACGGGAGCAAACACGAAGACTCCACTCATGCAGAAAAACAGTAAACCAACCCAAATTGTGAACAAAATTTTCAGCAATATTCCGTAGGCCAAATTAAGACTGGGTAGTGCAAAAAGTAGAGAAGACCATGCAAGCAGTAATCCGCATAGCGGTAGCTGCGAATCAAAAGAAAATTTAAATTTAATCTGTAAAAATCGGACCAAATTGCAAAGGAATACCTTAGTGTTTTTAAATGTTACAGTTAAAATAGAAAATGCTAATCTATTACTAAATCACTAATGTCATTTTTGGTCAAGTACTCAAGGCGCTTATAAACGACCACAACCGGATTGTTGCTGTTTGCCGTCTTCAGTGCCAGGAATCAATTTGTGATTCTGTATTTGAACATCATCGTTCTTTGTAAGAACCCAATTTAACAGGGGCATACAATTCTACCTTTGTTTACTACTATACCACTGTTTCAAGGTACACAAAACCTGAACTTACTATCTCCAACTGATGAGGGCAAGTAGCCAGGAACCGGTTATGGTGTAAGGGATGAGCACCACAATATATTGATAATCTATTGTATTGTGAATATCGAGCTTTGTCAAAACTCTAATTTATAATGAACAAAAAGCTCATTTGCATGCATCTCCATCACACACACCCCACGGCCGGTTTCGTGCTGTTTGCACTCCGTGAAACATTGGATGAATGTTAAATGAGTTGTGCTTGTATGCCACTGTTGAATAAGGTTGGTACGACCAACCTTTTCAATCAAATGAGCCCACGATCATGTAGATAGTGTTTAAACCCATAACAATGTGTGATGAAAATGCATGGGTTTAAACACTATCTGCATGATCGTCGGCTCATGTGATTGAAGAGGTTGATCGTACCAAATTCATCTAACAGTGGCATACAAGCGCAACTTGTTCACCATTCTTCCACTGTTTCAAGCGCATGCGGATCCTGTTGCTACTCTCCTTATCTGATGAGTGCGAACAGCACGAACCCGGCCATGGGGTGTGTGTTATGGAAATGTATACAAATGAGCTTTTTCCTATGCACAATAATATCTATATGATAGAAATGTAAAATCAGGACGAATTTCCAACGTGTGCATCCGCCATGGGATTCGATCCTCAGCTTGTAAATTAATTGGAGCATGCCTTATCCGCTGTGCCATCGCGACCCGATGCTTAGGAACCAACGACCAAATAAAGTTTGAAAGATTGAATTAGACAAATTAGACAATTCATCTGTTTCACTCAGATGGATTACTAACGGTTAATTCGGAGTAGTTTGCTCACCTTGAATGAAAATCGATCTCCGATAAATCCCCATATGATCCGACCAACTGCATTGCAAATAGAACCGAACATAGTGACACCAACAACAAACTGATCATCATTAATATATTCCAAACCGAAAAACTGAAAGAAAAAAGAAAAATTTGATCATTAACCTATCCTTCTTGTCAATTTTCGGGATTTATTGTGGTCATACCTTGGTAAGAGTCGCCATCAAGTTTAAAGGGATAATTACTAAACAAACGCATGTCCAGAGTAAGTAGAAATCCAAAGTTTTGATTGCTTGTAATGGACTCATATCTGTGGTGCTGTGAATTGAAATGACACGAGATCAGCTGAGTAGTGTTAATTTATATCTCGAAATTGCGGCACAATAAAAAAATATTTTTTCTCAGGTGAAAAATACAAGTTTATAAATTGGCGAATAATTAACTGCATGTATTTTAAAGTCTAGTTATACCATCTCTATAAACATAATAATAATAATAATAATAATTATTATTATTATTACTATAACTATTATTATTTTTCTCCATGTCTTAATCTACGACGTGACCCTGAAATTCGTTGATAAAATTTTATTGATTTAAAGCAGTTAAAACAAAGCTTCAAGCTATCAAAATTCATGGGCACATATTTACCTCGGTTGCGTGGTTAAGTTTCACTTTATTAAGGGAATTAAATCGATTGTCTCATAGAAAAATTGAACTTCGCTCGCTTGATATTACCAAGTAACAGTCTGTCTATGACTTTGTTATTTGTTTTCATCCCTCGTCTCTATTGACATACGGTAGATATTTCTCGCAAACTATAAAATGATTGCTCGGGATACACCGATTTCTTCGAAATTTCGTTTGATTACATATTCAGGTTACAAGATTATATACAATATGGGACATTTGTAAGAATTATTGAATGGCCATACTGCTTCTGTCAGCTTAGCAAATGTAGTACTTGTATCGTATGAGGAAAATGATCAACTGGTGACATGAATAGGCCGATTTAATTGATGCATAATTTGCATATCCGTTCTAAACACTCTTGGTCTGACGAAGCTTCTGTGTTCAGAAGCGAAACGTTATCATAAACATGCTCTAACCGATTCATTGCAAAAAATCTTTTCATGATTATGGACTCCCGATCGGTCTCGAATAGTTTCAAATACGTTGTTGTTTTCTTCCTTCACACGTAATGACGCGTTTTATTTCATTATTTTTGTAATAACGATAAATCACTGTTGGTTTCGCGCCTATGAATGATGTGGGCTGCGCAGGTCATAATGTTGATGCTCAGTATCAAGTAATGCTTCTTTAGAGGAATCGTTCTATTTAGGCACAAAGTATTCACCAAAGCGATAGTAAAATTGGGTCATTTAATATGCCTTCCATCGCTTGGTGAGTTTGAACAATATGGCGCGTTTTAGGTCAAGATTAAACAACTGTAGCCAGAAAGTTCAGAGGCAACTTTTCGTTGGGCTTAGACTTTTAATGGTGGAAATGGGGACATTTATAAAGGTTAAATAATACCGATTGTTAAGAACATCTTTTAAGCAAATATAAATGTAAACTGTACATTTATAAGATTACTAAATTTAACCATCCCGTAATGGGTAACCACACTCATAGGAGATTGTTCAGAATTTCACTTGGTTGTTGGAAGAGAATACAGACTGATTCAGTACAATACTGTCCATAAGCTCGTTTTCTGCGACGTGTATCGTTCTTGTATCATGCTGTACGAAACTGGTTTGCGTTCAGTGTCAATGTGAGACCTTGCCCTTATAACTAATATGTTTCAACTAGCTAGACCGGAATTGAAATCAGGCACCACTTTGCTAATACTGAAAATGGGTGCACCAAGTATATAATAATGCCTAACATGAGCTAATTTCCATGTAACGCGCAGCACCATATACAAAAAGAAGAATTAGCAATGGTTTCACCTGTATCTTCATTACTATCAAATATGTATATACAATATTTAGAAACAAGATCATTTGAAGTTTTTAGTCTAAAAATTACCCGATTTATAATTAGTAAAACAAATCGGATCCTCGAATAGATATTGCAAATGAAGAAGAAGATAGCACAGTGGCTCTTCACTTTCTCTAATAATCAGCTCAACCGTTACACCAGAAGTTCAGTATTATCCATTCCATTCTGACACACATAGAGGATGACAGGTGTTCATAGACCAAATTTCGTGAATTCAAGCAACATAAACAAGTACAAAGATTTCTCAAGGTTTTTACGTAGGGCAGGTCTCAAGGATAATTGAATGACTCGTATGAAAAGGTTCACAGAATAAGAGGACTTATTAGTCTCAAGTAGCATACGCAGATTTAACTGAACGTATATCGGACAATGACCACAAAGTTGCGCTTTATAATGTATTGTGGACTACGTTGTGTTCGAGGCTTGCATGCTGAGATAATTTAAATCATTAAGGCTGCTATACAAGGTAGACGTAGCGGAGATTTTTAGACTATTGTAACGGTGGCGTAGGAAACCCGGAAATGCTTACAACATGTCATTTCGGGTCAACAAGCGGTAGGTTGCGAACATCTGGCCGCTTATCGCAACATTCAGGTCCAACATTAACCACGTTACCCCCCCTCGCGCTGCACGCACGCAC